>JAPDVR010000003.1:66673431-66785931 GCA_026230005.1 Gila orcuttii
CTCTCCAGCAGTGTTAATTTCGTTAACAAAAACTATGACGAAAAATGTTCGTTGACGACCTTTTTTTCCCCTGGCTAAGACGAGACGATGAGAGACGACACCCACGTCATTAAACGATAACTGTGACTATATCAACACATGCAATATCGTTGACGAAAAAAGAAAACTGATGGGTTAAAAAAAACTTGACCAAAACCAGTTGTTTTTGTCGAATAAAGGAGACGACACATTACAGTCAGACTGTGTTTATGAGCGTTCATGCTTACGGTTGCCAGATTTCACTTTTTTAAACCCCCAGTCAGAGCTTTTCTGGTAAAGCAACACGTTTTCTACCCGTTCTTGTCAATAGTATCTGGCAACACGCGCGCGCTCTCTACACTGCTGAAGAAGTGCGGATGATCTGAAAACACAGACAAGCTGGAGTTCAGAGATCTTCATTTGAGATTTTCTACTTAAATGAAAGTGTCATTCAGTCGGTCTGTGTTCTGTCACGAGCCGCTTTTACGCTGTTTGTGTGACTAAATCTGCGATCAAACTGCAGGCTGATATCCAGCAGTGTTTTTAATGTTGATCATATTATACGAGCAAGAATGCAATGTTTCCCGAATATCCACACGATTTCTAATGTGACATTTATTTGTTGAACTGTTGTATAAAATCAAAGGGTAACATTAAGTGATGTACTACATTTAAAACAGTATTGTCAGTAGGCTACTGCTCTATTTTGCAACGAAAGCCACAGCAGAACTGCAGCACACAGCGGTGATTCGAGAACGAATCTGTGGCTTTGAACGAATCGTGAGATTCAATGACCCGTCCATAAATACAGCCACTGCTTCGTTACTGAAGGAATGAATGACTCTGAATCTCTCTTAAAGACAGTGACTTACCGCCACCTACTGGTGATTTTAATTTAATATTTAAAAGTATCACTTCGTTTTTACCATCATTGCATATTTATTGAACATTGTTTTATTTAAAGCATTATTTATTTTATAAAGGTATTTTTAAAGGTAAGAAGTGAACTGGAAAAATCGATTAAAGGGGGCAAATATTGCACAATTGCACAAGTGCTACTGCTAAAGAGTGCAGTGTCAATACAGCCTGTTACCTTGATTCAAATTTCTCATAAGCTTAATTGAACTGGCCTAGAGAGGAAAATTGTAATGACATTATTTGTCTACAGACTACAGTACATATAAAATAACTACCAAAATTAATGTCGGGATCTGCAGTTAGACTAAAAGTAATGACAAATTTGACAAAAAATGCAATGACTTTTCGTCAACTGAAACTAGACTTAAACTATGAAAGACAAAATGACTAAAATGTGACTAAGACCAATAAGCATTTTCGTCTGAAGACTAAGACTAATTCAAAAATGGCTGCCAAAATGGACACTGCTCTCCAGGTCTTGGTCATGTGACGTTCGCCAGGAGTATCTGAATTCAGCTGAGATTCATGAGTGGTTGTGCTGGAGACACCGCACTGATGGTGTGTGTGTGTGTGTGTGTGTGTGTGTTTGTTTCAGAGTTCAACCCTGTGCAGCAGCCGCTGCTGAACGAGAAGGTGTTGCGCGACAAGCGTAAGAAGCTGCGCGAGACGTTCGAGCGAATCGTGCGCCTGTACGAGCGAGAGAACCCAGAGACATATAAAGATCTGCGTAAGCTGGAGGTCGAGTACGAGACCAAAAGAGGCCAGCTCTCGCTCTACTTCGACTCCGTCAAGGTGTGTGTCCAACACACACACACCCTTCATGTGCTTAAATCTGGCCGCCGCATCACAGCTGGTGATGCTGTAAAGATGCAGAATAACATGAAGTATGATGTTAGTAATACTGGTTTCTGTGGTGTGTGTTTTTGACGGTGTGTGTGTGTGTGTCTGTGGTGTGTGTGTCCGTCAGAACGCAGAGTCGGTGGAGGTGGACAGTATTCCTCTGCCAGATATGCCTCACGCTCCCTCCAGCATCCTCATCCAGGACATCCCTCTACCCGGAGCCCAGCCACCCTCCATCCTGAAGAAGAGCTCAGCACTCGGGTCAGAACACACACACACATATCCCACATGCAGGTCCTCCATCTGATCTGGATCCGGCCCGGATCCGGCTGACTACATCATGTGTTGTGGTTGTGTCTAGGTGCAGGTCCACCATCTGATCTGCATCCGGCCCAGATCTGGCTGTATACATCATGTGTTGTGGTCGTGTCTAGGCGCAGGTCCACCATTTGATCTGGATCCGGCCCGGATCCGGCTCGGATCCGGCAGACTACATCATGTGTTGTGGTCGTGTCTAGGCGCAGGTCCACCATTTGATCTGGATCCGGCCCGGCTCCGGCTGACTACATCATGTGTTGTGGTCGTGTCTAGGCGCAGGTCCACCATTTGATCTGGATCCGGCCCGGATCCGGCTGATTACATCATGCGTTGTGGTCATGACTAGGCGCAGGTCCTCCATCTGATCTGAATTCGGCTGACTACATCATGCGTTGTGGTCATGTCTAGGCGCAGGTCCTCCATCTGATCTGGATCCGGCCCGGATCCGGCTGACTACATCATGCGTTGTGGTCGTGTCTAGGCGCAGGTTCTCCATCTGATCTGGATCCGGCCCGGATCCGGCTGACTACATCATGCGTTGTGGTCGTGTCTAGGCGCAGGGCCTCCATCTGATCTGGATCCGGCCCGGATCCGGCTGACTACATCATGTGTTGTGGTCGTGTCTAGGTGCAGGTCCACCATCTGATCTGGATCCGGCCCGGATCCGGCTGATTACATCATGCGTTGTGGTCGTGTATAGGCGCAGGTCCTCCATCTGATCTGGATCCGGCCTGTATTCGGCTGACGACATCATGTGTTGTGGTCGTGTCTAGGTGCAGGTCCACCATCTGATCTGGATCCGGCCTGGATCTGGCTGTCTACATCATGTGTTGTGGTTGTGTCTAGGTGCAGGTCCACCATCTGATCTGGATCCGGTTGTCTACATCATGTGTTGTGGTTGTGTCTAGGTGCAGGTCCACCATCTGATCTGGATCCGGCTGTCTACATCATGTGTTGTGGTTGTGTCTAGGTGCAGGTCCACCATCTGATCTGGATCCGGCTGTCTACATCATGTGTTGTGGTTGTGTCTAGGCGCAGGTCCACCATTTGATCTGGATCCGGCACGGATCCGGCTCGGATCCGGCTGACTACATCATGTGTTGTGGTCGTATCTAGGCGCAGGTCCTCCATCTGATCTGGATCCGGCCCGAATCCGGCTGATTACATCATGCGTTGTGGTCATGACTAGGCGCAGGTCCTCCATCTGATCTGGATCCGGCTGACTACAATCATGTGTTGTCGTCGTGTCTAGGTGCAGGTCCTCCATCTGATCTGGATCCGGCCCGGATCCGGCTAACTACATCATGCGTTGTGGTCGTGTCTCGGCGCAGGTCCTCCATCTAATCTGGATCCGGCCCGGTTCCGGTTGACTACATCATGCGTTGTGGTCGTGTCTAGGCGCAGGTCCTCCATCTAATCTAGATCCGGCCCGGATCCGGTTGACTACATCATGCGTTGTGGTCGTGTCTAGGCACAGGTCCTCCATCTAATCTGGATCCAGCCCGGATCCGTTTGACTACATCATGCGTTGTGGTCGTGTCTAGGCACAGGTCCTCCATTTGATCTGGATCCGGCCCAGATCTGGCTGACTACATCATGTGTTGTGGTCGTGTCAAGGTGCAGGTCCACCATCTGATCTGGATCCGGCCCAGATCTGGCTAACTATAACCAATCAGAAAAGATAGATGAGGTTTTTTCTTTTTTGGGGGGGGGGGAATCTTCGTTCTCATGATCGATCGTCACTGTCACGTACGGGAACTTAAGTACTCTGGTACTCGTGCACATTCCTATCATGGATGAAACACATTATTACAATATCAAATATGTTTAGGAAAGTGTCTGCGTCAGGACTGTGGGTTGATGTATGTTGATGTGTGTTTCAGGAAAGGTTCAGTACTCTCTGCTGCTGCTCTGGCTGGAGTTCCTCGCCTGCCACCGGGACGCAAACCACCAGGACCCCCTCCAGGACCCCCGCCACCACAGATCCTGCAGCTGTACGCCAGCACACGCCGCACAGGTACATGCTACACGCCTAGATACACGCTACACTCCAGCTACACGCTACATGGAAGATACACGCTACACTCCAGCTACACGGAAGATACATGCTACATGCAAGATACACGCTACACTCCTGCCACACGCCAGATACACACTACATGCCAGATACACGCTACACTCCAGCCACACGCAACACGCCAGATACACACTACATGGAAGATACACGCTACACTACAGCCACACGCCAGATACATAATACATGCCAGATACACGCTACACTCCAGCCACACCCCAGATACACACTACATGCCAGATACACGCTACACGCCAGATACATGCTACACTTCAGCCACACGCCAGATACACACTACATGCCAGACACATGCAACACTCCAGCCACACGGCAGATACACAATACATGCAAGAGACACGCTACACTCCAGCCACACGCCAGCCACACACCAGATACACACTACATGCCAGATACACGCTACACTCCAGCCAAACGCTACACGCCAGATACACACTACATGCTAGATACACGCTACATTCCAGCCACACGCCAGATACACACTACATCCCAGATACACGCTACACTACAGCCACACGCAACACGCCAGATACACACTACATGCCAGATACACGCTACATTCCAGCCACACGCCAGATACACACTACATGCCAGATACACGCTACATTCCAGTCACACGCCAGATACACACTACATGCCAGATACACGCTACATTCCAGCCACACGCCAGATACACACTACATCCCAGATACACGCTACACTACAGCCACACGCAACACACCAGATACACACTACATGCCAGATACACGCTACATTCCAGCCACACGCCAGATACACACTACATGCCAGATACACGCTACATTCCAGCCACACGCCAGATACACACTACATTCCAGCCACACGCCAGATACACACTACATGCCAGATACACGCTACATTCCAGCCACACGCCAGATACACACTACATCCCAGATACACGCTACACTACAGCCACACGCAACACGCCAGATACACACTACATGCCAGATACACACTACATGCCAGATACACGCTACATTCCAGCCACACGCAACACGCCAGATACACACTACATGGAAGATACACGCTACACTACAGCCACACGCCAGATACATAATACATGCCAGATACACGCTACACTCCAGCCACACGCCAGATACACACTACATGCCAGATACACGCTACACGCCAGATACATGCTACACTCCAGCCACACGCCAGATACACACTACATGCCAGCCACATGCAACACTCCAGCCACACGGCAGATACACAATACATGCAAGAGACACGCAACACGCCAGCCACACACCAGATACACACTACATGCCAGATACACGGTACACTTCAGCCAAACGCTACACGCCAGATACACACTACATGCTAGATACACGCTACATTCCAGCCACACGCCAGATACACACTACATCCCAGATACACGCTACACTACAGCCACACGCAACACGCCAGATACACACTACATGCCAGATACACGCTACATTCCAGCCACACGCCAGATACACACTACATGCCAGATACATGCTACAACATGCCAGATACACGCTACATTCCAGCCACACGCCAGATACACACTACATTCCAGCCACACGCCAGATACACACTACATTCCAGCCACACGCCAGATACACACTACATGCCAGATACACGCTACATTCCAGCCACACGCCAGATACACACTACATGCCAGATACACGCCACATTCCAGCCACACGCCAGATACACACTACATGCCAGATACTCGCTACATGCCAGATACACGTTATACTACAGCCACACGCAACACGCCAGATACACACTACATGCCAGATACACGTTATACTACAGCCACACGCAACATGCCAGATACACACTACACACTACATGCCAGATACACGCTACATTACAGCCACATGCCAGACACACAACACATCCCAGATACACGCTACACTACAGCCACACGCAACACGCCAGATACACACTACATGCCAGATACACGTTATACTGCAGCCACACGTAACACGCCAGATACACACTACATGCCAGATACACGTTATACTGCAGCCACACGCAACACGCCAGATACACACTACATGCCAGATACATGCTACACTACAGCTACACACTACATGCCAGATACACGCTACATGCCAGATACACGTTACACTACAGCCAAACGCAACACGCCAGATACACACTACATGCCAGATACACGTTACACTACAGCCACACGCAACACGCCAGATACACACTACATGCTACACTACAGCTACACACTACATGCCAGATACACACTACATGCAAGATACACGCTACACTACAGCCACACGCAACACGCCAGATACACACTACATGCCAGATACACCCTACACTACAGCCACACGCAACACTCCATACACACTACATGCCAGATACACGCTACACTACAGCCACACGCCAGTTCAAACTTTCTTCAGGTTTTTTGTTGGTCATGTTTTACGGGTTGTGTGTGTGTGTTATTCCCCGCTCACTGTTGTGTGTTCTGTTGTGTGTTTATGTCAGAGGGCAGTGGTGGCTCAGACACTGAAATGATGGACACTGGAGCACGAAACTCTGACAGCGAGAGCGACACGGACGACGACAGCGACTCTCAGGACGACAGTGGCGGAGAGAGAGACAGTACAGATGCTGGCGCGAGAGTGACAGCTGATCGCCACGACGACCGCGATGAGGAGAGAGACCGAGGCGAGAAACACACAGGTGGCCTTCACAGATATGAGTACTATAACTTTGCCCAGACTGAGACAGAATTTGGGTACCAACATAAACTAAAAAAACATGTTTTCTGAAGGAAATGTGACTGGTACTTAGAATTAATATAATTTAATACTTCAGTGTTTTCTCATGAGATATTTGAGTCAGTTTTTATAAAGGCATCTTTACTTTTGATGATTGGGATCAAATACGTAATCCGACACCAGGGTGTCCACGGGGTCTTAAAAAGTATTAAAAGTTGATAAATCAATTTAGGTAAATTAAGACCCTTAAAAAGTATTAAAAAGCCTTAATGCCATTTTCCAAGGTATTACATTTTGTTTCATCTTTTCGTTATGTATATTTGTCCAAAGAAGGTTGTATGCTAAAGTTTGCCTGAATTTAATCATTGCGTCTGCGAATAGTGGGGTTCTGTGTAGTTTATTGATGGAATCCCGCTAGATATGACGTCATTTGTTCCCGCGCTCACTCACTGACGCACTGCTGCGTGATAGCGCACGTTCCTTTATGCACGGTTGTTAAACAACATCGTTGACTAATGGGGAAATGCAATATACACAACAACCTTACGTTACATCTTAAGGTTTTCTTTTAGATGAAAACATTAAACAATATGTGTAATCAAAAAATATAAAGAACAAAAGCATTTCAGCTCAAGCAGTGCGAACGAAAAAAACGCTAATAAAACAGACCACGCCACTTATCGTACAGAACGCAAGTATACACTCGAGTCAGCATAATATTTGCAGTGATGGACACACTCTTTCCTCAGTCCACTGCTGTTTGGATTTCATGTGACTTCTCATTGTGGTGGTGCTCAGTATCATTAATTAATTTGATTAAAAGTAATTCCATTTTGTGAGATCATTTGGTAAGATAATTTTTATCCAAGTAATTCCGAACTTCGGGAGATAACATTATGTGACCAAATACAATCAACACGCTCCACAGCGCCACCCAGTGCATTTAATTATCACTGCGAGTTAATACTTGGGATTTGATCATGGATTCACAGCATTTATGGCCAGCAAAGCAACGTAGTAAAATTCGAATAGTATTTTATTATTTGGAATAATAATTACAGATGGAATATTCGTGCACACGCCTAATACTGACACTGCTGTGGTGCATCTAATCCAGCACTCGTGTTAATCACCGGTGAACTGTATATGACCATCAGGTGTTTGTCATGACAAGTGTAACACACAAGAGCTGTGGTTAGCAGACAGTTAGAAGAGTTGGTGTTACAAATACGTCTTTTGAATATACTTTGTGAGCTCTTGTCCCTTTAGGGTTTATGTTTTCCTTAGGATTATTTTTTTTTTGTCTTTTATTTTTCTTACGACTATTCGGGCACTTTTGGGGCCCTTAACGTGCCCGAAAACTCTTGAAACTTTGCACGCGGGTCAGAACCCGCGGCCATCAGGGCCGGGCTGAAGATGGTACCCGGGCGTGGCAGGGGGGCTCGACAGCGCCCCCTGGAACGGGGTCCGAAAACTTGGTCCATAAATCAAACACGCTTGCATGTAAGAATATGAAACTCGGTACACATATAGATCTCATCGGTTCATATATCCTTCATACTCTTACTTTTTACCCCAGCCCAACAGGAAGTCGGCTATTTAGGGTTGTTTGTAAAACGCATGCAATGGAATTTAAAGTACTTCTCCTAGAGAATTCAAAGAGGCACAAAACTCGTTCAGCATGAAGTCAATACATTGAGGATGAAAAATTGCCAGGGGATTTTTGATATCTCGAACGGTTTGGCCGTGGCGAGGAAACAAAATTATGGCGAGAAACGTGAAACAGGAAGTGTGTTATAACTTCAGCATACATTAACTGATCTTGATGAAACTTCAGCAGTGTGTTCGCTGTAAGAGGCCGATCACATGGATGTGACTATTGTGAGTCAAAGTCATAGCGCCACCAACTGGCAGCAGGAAGTGTGTCACTTTCAAAATGCTTTGAAATCACCCTCTTATTTTTACCCGATTTGCTTCAAACTTCATCTGTATAATGTAAACACACGCCAGATGTAGACCTGTGAAAGGATTATTTAATATCTAAGATAATGTTGCCTTGGCAACGCATCAAACTTTAATATTCTTGTTTGATGCTTTTGAGACTCTTAGCATGCTTGAAATTGCATGAAACTCGATAGACACATAACATTTATTAGCCAGTAGACATGTGCAAAGTTTCAGAAACGGGTGTGGTGAGGGGCTCAGTAGCGCCACCTTTAGTCAAAAATGGGGTATTAGTTTTACTTACAGTAACAAAAATCGGTATGTATATTGTTCTCCTCGAGCCGGACAACTTTCTAATTTACAGTCATTAGCTCCGAACAACACAAAGTCAGATATTTTGGTTTGAATGTGATTTTCAGGAGAATTTTCTCCCTCCCTCTCCCTCTGTCTCTGTGTGTGGGGTTTGGGGAATTTGACTATTAATTTAATGGTGTTCAAGGTTTCAGGGGCTTTTGGGGCCCTTAACGTGCTTGAAAACTCTTGAAACTTTGCACACAGGTCAGAGCCCACGGCCATCAGGGCCGAGCTGAAGCTGGTACCCGGGCGTGGTATCAGTGCTTGAGCCGCCCCAACAGCGCCCCCTTAAATGGGGTCCCCAAAACTTGGTCCATAGATCAAACACGCTTGCATGAATTAATATGAAACTCAGTACACATATAGATCTCATCGGGCCGAACAACTTTCCCTCGGCCAAGTTTTACGCCAGCCCAACAGGAAGTCGGCTATTATGGGTTGTTTGGAGAACGCTTGCTCTGGAATTTGAAGTACTTCTCCTAGAGATTGCATCCGTTTACTGCCAAACTCGGTCACCTTGAGGTCAACATATTGAGGATGCTAAATTGCGGACGGATTTTTGATATCTCGAACGGTTTGGCCGTGGCGAGGAAACGAATTTATGGCGAATAATGGAAACAGGAAGTGTGTTATAACTTCATCATACATTGACTGATCTTGATGAAACTTCAGCAGTGTGTTCGCTGTAAGAGGCCGATCACATGGATGTGACTATTGTGAGTCAAAGTTATAGCGCCACCAACTGGCAGCAGGAAGTGTCACTTTCTAAATGCTTTTGACAAAAGTGGGGGGGTTAGTTTTATCTACAGTAACAAAACTCAAAATGTATATTGTACTCTTCGAGCCGGACAACTTTCTAATTTACAGTCATTAGCTACGACCAACAGGAAGTCAGATATTTTGGTTTGAATGTGGATTTCAGATTCTGAGTTTTTAGCTGCTACTCCTAAGTAGTTTATTTTATTCACGCCAAACTTTTTCAACATGATGAAAATACATTAAAGATGCTAAATTGTGAACGGATATTGAATATCTCACGGTTTTGCTATGGTGAGGGATTAAATTAATGTAAAAAAAAAGAATCAGGAAATGTCTCATCTTTCTAAAATGTAATTATACACCATTTATTTTTATATAAAATTATACAAATATTAGAATTAAACCCATTTTATTCATTTTTTTCAATTAAAGAATTATGTTTAAGTTTAAAAACAGCCAGAATGGTTGTTTAGTCAAAAAAATAAAATAATTCCAAATCATACATAGTGCTATACTGCCCTCTTGTGTTCAAAATCAGGTAGGCCTATTTTATTTATATATAAATATTAGGGATGTTACTATGGGAATATTTTCACACCGGTTAATCAACGTGTGACACCGCTGGGAGCTTTAAAATCGCTAACTTGGAAGTGGAAGTAAAATACAGAGGTCCGCACAAGACATTAATAATGGTGCAGAGCAGAGCGAGCTTTTTCAATTAATTCCTGTGGAAGTAGGAATGAACTAAACAACGTTCACTCTGTTCTGCTCGTTCCTCACCGTGGGCGCGCACAGTTATGAATGCCCGTGCAGCCGTGAGCATTTTAGTTTAATTTTAAAATTAGTGCCATTTCGGGTGGATTTATTACTTTAATTTATTTAACAAAAACACAATGTTGTGTTTTATTGCGAGTGTACACTAAATATAAGTAAACACTTTGCAGTTTGAATGATGTCCTGTATGAAGAAAATGACGGAGTATGTTTTTATGTGTAACACACTGTTCAATCGCGCTGAGACACCCACACCCACACACACACACACACATTCCAGCATTGCAATCTTGACATCGCAAGCCGGTTCATTTATACATAAGTGCTATATATATATATATATGTATATATTAGATCAATATATATGTTTTCCTTAAAATTTTTGAAAACCTATGCAATATGATGGATGTCCAAAAGATGGCACTCACAGACTGTTTTTAAATGGGGTTGGATAAATATCTTTTTGCTTTTAAACTGTGTGTGTGTGTGTGTGTGAGTGTGAGTGTGATTTTGCCTTGGTGTCTGTTAGTGACAAGAGTTTAACCCTTGTTCAAGCTTAAGTTTAAGGCCTTGTCTTTTTGGATATATATACAGGTCCTTCTCAAAAAATTAGCATATTGTGATAAAGTTCATTATTTTCCATAATGTAATGATAAAAATTAAACTTTCATATATTTTAGATTCATTGCACACCAACTGAAATATTTCAGGTCTTTTATTGTTTTAATACTGATGATTTTGGCATACAGCTCATGAAAACCCAAAATTCCTATCTACTGGTTGATATGTGCCCTCTATGTGCACTTTTGCAGAGCCCACACTGATGCCAGCTCTACAGCACACTTCTTTTCAACAGTCAAAGCAGGGCTACGTTTTTGTACGTTGTGCACAATAACCCTAAAGGCACCAGGGTGGCGGTGTCACCGGCTTCTTATATATATATATATATATATATATATATATATATATATATTAGGGATGCACCGAATCCAGGATTCAGATTCGGATTCGGATTCGGCCGAATATTGGGCTTTTTAACGGGGTTCGGTTTCTGCCGAACCTCAGAATTTTTTTCCACCGAACCGAACCCTAGGCTTGCACTACGCGCGCTACGTCGAAGTCACCGATCAGTGAATGACATCAAAGTACCGCGTGAACGAATAGAGAGCAGACGGCTCCTTATGCTTTTGAATTGCTCTCGCGGTACTTTGATGTCATAAACTGATCTGTCTGTGCAGCGCCGGTTCAAGTCGAACAAGCCTGTAGTGTAACGCGTTGTGTCAGGAAGAAAAATAGGGATAGCTCACAGCTAAAGTTATTGCAGAGGCCAGACAGACTCACGGAGGCGATTGGCATCTCACAACTCGCACTTTATTCCACAATCGAACTTGTGTAACTGTCTGTCACACGTTCTACCGTCCACAGCGTTACTTAACAAAATAAGATAAAAATGAGCATCAAACTGAAATAACCCGCACACATGGGCATGTGTTCGAGGCGCACGGCACATACAATACGGACTGCAGACAGTTCAACAGGGGAGCGCGCAGTTCTTAAAGGGGCCACACCTTATTTCCACTCGTTACAGTAGGTGGACCGTTCGAATGCAGTAGGCTGTGAGAAAGTGAAAATGGAACTCGTGAGCAGAAAAAGTGTTGTTTGGCAGTACTTTCAGACAAAAGAAGGCAATTCAAGTTGAGCTACATGTTCAATTTGCAATGCCGATTTGTCTCATGGTGGCACCGACTCTAAACAATAGGCTACACAATATCGCCGCTGTTCAAATGCATAATGTTGCTTATTCTTTTTTTTCTTTTCTTTTTTTTTACAGTTATAAAAGTAAAATTACTGTTTATTATTTACAGTAATAAAATAAAATGAAAAATCCACTTTGTTTACTTCATTAATGTGTTTACTGTGTTAATGGACTGAGGATGAGAGTAGGATTCGGTATTCGGTTTCGGATTCGGCAGAATCTTAACCAGTGGATTCGGTATTCGGCGGAACCCCACAAATCTGGATTCGGTGCATCCCTAATATATATATATATATATATATATATATATATATATATATATATATATATATATATATATATATTTACATTTACATTTATGCATTTGGCAGACGCTTTTATCCAAAGCGACTTACATTGCATTCAAGGTGCACATTTTACATTTTTGTCAGTTCTTGCTTTCCCTGGGAATCGAACCCATGACCTTGGCGTTGCTAGCGCCAACGCTCTACTGTTTGAGCTACAGGAAAGCTTGAAGGGCCAAAGCCCGCTGCTCGCAGCTATATTTATATATATATTTTTCTTTAAGTTTTGTCGATTGTTTTGTTTAATAGTCTAATTCTGGTTTCTCTTTCTAATAAACCTTGTATTGAGTCAGTCACTCAATTAATTATCTTGTGCTTCGTTCCTACACTTCTGAACTACTTGCACTGATAAGGAGTTATCACAAACTAAGACTGTTTAGTTGTGCTATCTTACAATCACTAAGATAAATGTAAGGTGTCGCCGATGTAACGGTTAAATTGAAGTGACGATGAGGTCTTAAAAGGTATTAAATTTAATTCCATGATTCCTGTATATACCCTGGACACTGATAAAGATATGAAACTGTGTTTGTTTCCCTCAGGTCGCAGTGTGCGGTTCGCAGACATGCCTCTGCCCAAAGACAAGAGGAAGAAGAGGGTGGCGAAGACGAAGAGCATCACCCCACTGCAGGCCATGATGCTCCGGATGGCAGGTGTGTGTGTGTGTGTGTCGGTCAGCACTGATGAAGAGCTTGATCTCGCTCTCAGACAGGAGTGGCATACAGACTGGTGTGTGTGTGTTCAGGTCAGTCTGTCCCGGAGGAAGAGGAGGAGGAGGATGAAGAGGAGTACTCGGACTCTGAGGAGTCGGATGCTGAGGACCAGGTCTCTGCTGAAGCTGCTCAGTCATTGGTCAATCCCAGACTTTCTGTTCCATCGGCACCAATGGCAGCACAGCAGCCTCCTCCACACATGCAGGCTCCACCAATCACAGGGCCTCCTCCTTTAGGGCCGCCTCCAGCTCCAATGAGGCCGCCAGGCCCCCCGTCCGGCCCGCCTCCAGGCCCGCCTCCCGGTGCGTTACATCACTCATCATCATTATGCTAATGAGCAGCTCATTAACACTGGAGTCCTTAATAAAGCACTACATGAAGTAGTGAAAGTAATGTTAGTGATTGTGTTGTGATGCAGGCGCTCCCCCGTTCCTGAGGCCTCCTGGACTCCCCGGGTCCCTCAGGGGCCCGATGCCTCGCCTGCTGCCTCCAGGACCCCCCCCGGGCCGCCCCCCCGGCCCTCCCCCGGGCCCCCCGCCGGGCCTGCCTCCAGGACCGCCCCCCCGAGGGCCCCCGCCCCGCCTGCCGCCTCCGGCCCCGCCAGGTGTGTATGTGTGTGTGTGTGTCTGTGTGAATGGCTCATAATAATGGCCACACTGATGCTTTAATGTGTTGTTGTTGGTTTGCAGGAATGCCTCCGCCGCCCCCTCCGCCCCGCTCCGGCCCCCCCCGCATGGCCCCGCCCCCCTCGCTGTTCCCGCCTCCGCTCACTCCCAACGTGCTCAGCGCTCCGCCCAGCCTCCGCCAGAAGACTCCCTCGGCTCCACCCCCCTCCGGCGACGCCCCCCTCCCGCCTCCCCCCAGAGGCTCCGCCCTGCAGATGCCGCCGCCCCCCGGCACCTCCGCCCACCCGCTCGCCCCCACCATCGAGAAGCGGGCCACCGTCGCGGGCGGCTCCGGCCCGGCCTCGGCCCAGCCTGGGGGCGCCACAATCTCCGCCAAGCCCCAGATCATCAACCCCAAGACGGAGGTGACGCGCTTCGTGCCCACGGCGCTACGCGTGCGCAGGGACCGGGCCGGAGGGCCGGAGAGAGGCAGCCGGAGGGAGGAGGAGCCTCGACACCAGGCCGCCGCCCACCCGAGCCAGCCGGACCGGCCCGCGCCGCCCAGCATGAAGACCAAGGACCAGATGTACGAGGCCTTCATGCGGGAGATGGAGGGCCTGCTCTAGCTACTCTCACTAACATGTCCTTACGCAGTGGCGCTCGCTTTAGAAGCTCTTTTGTACCTTTTCTCTCTGCAGTGTCATGTGATTGTGTTTTATCTGTAAACATGAATAAAATTGTCAAACCCCTGCCGAGTCGCTTTGGTAATGATGTTGGTAAACCAGAGCTTTCTACGGCGTGTGTCCGTTACCACCTGACCTCGGTTCGAGCCGGTTCGGGACTGACAGCGGAGTGAATCTGTGTTCAGAAGAACGGTTTCCTGAGGAGCTACTGAAGGTGGAGTTCAGACGCTGGCTCAACATTAAAGTCTGAGTATAGAACAACTCGACAAGTTAACAGTATTCTGTATTCAGTGTCTGAACTTAAAACTTGACTGCTTCACCCTTTATTCAAATACTATTAATGCGTTGAAAGCATGTTGTGTTGGGGAAAATGTATTTACTTTTTGAACAATTCTAAAAAAACGCTTCCTTATAATTTGGTTTAAATTAAACAAATATGAGCTTTGCTTTTCACAGGATAAATACAAATGCTATTTTTAAGTCATTGAGGAAAGATGAAATATGACGTACATGTATATCTATATATTTAATGCAAATAGTAATGGTGTTCTGTTTGAACAGAACTCAAGTAAAGTACAGATCCCCATAATAGTTTCTCATTTAGAGTTTGTCTCATTATTTGAAGTAATTTCCATGTAATTCATAATCGATAAACACAGTGGTGTTAAAATCCAGTCAGGCTGTTCTTTCACACACACACGCGCTGTTTGCGCAATCCTCCGTCACTTCCGCTCGAGGGCGGGGCTTCAGCAACACGTGGGTAACGCGCCGCAAATATGGCGGATCCTAGAGAAGCGTCTTCAGATGAAGAGAAGAAACACACACACAGAGCCGAAGACACACACACCGAAGACATGGAGCCGAGCGAAGACACACACACCGATGACATGGAGCCGAGCGAAGACAACCACACCGAAGACATGGAGCCGAGCGAAGACACACACACCGAAGACATGGAGCCGAGCGAAGACACACACACTGAAGACATGGAGCCGAGCGAAGACACACACACCGAAGACATGGAGCCGAGCGAAGACACACACACCGAAGACATGGAGCCGAGCGAAGACACACACACTGAAGAGACACACAAGAGCTTCAGAGACCTGGTGAGGCACGCGCGCACAGTCAGTCTTCACACTCGGATATTATTATGAACACGGGCTGTTTACTTTAGTGATGCGAAACGACTCTTTCTGAATTCGAGGCTTTGAACGCTAAAATAATTATTGTGTTGATTTTACGAAACTGGTGCGCGTGCGCGTTCCCGCCGCTGCTGGCCAGACACGAGAAGCGCAGTGTGCAGTTTCTGTGTACATTATAATTGTGTATATTGGCTAATAATTGTATATTTGTATAATAATTATATTGTTATTATAATATAATTGTATGTTGGCTTACTGTGACTGATAAGAATCTTTATTGTTGCACACACATCCATGAACACAAACACGTATGAACACACACTGAGTGTGTTTGTGCTGTTTCAGGGTGTCACTGAGGTTCTGTGTGAAGCCTGGGTTAGGGTTAGTTGTACACAGTTGAGTGAACACACACATGTATGAACACACACTGAGTGTGTTTGTGCTGTTTCAGGGCGTCACTGAGGTTCTGTGTGAAGTTAGGGTTAGTTGTACACAGTTGAGTGAATACACACATGTATGAACACACACATGTATGAACACACACATGTATGAACACACACTGAGTGTGTTTGTGCTGTTTCAGGGCGTCACTGAGGTTCTGTGTGAAGCCTGTGATCAGCTGGGCTGGAAGAAACCCACCAAGATCCAGATCGAGGCCATTCCTGTGGCTCTGGAGGGTGAGCAGATACACACACTTACACACACACTCTTACACACACACAATCTTACACACACTATTACACACACACAGTCTTACACACACACACACACAATCTTACACACACACACACACACTCTTACACACACACACGCACACTCTTACACACACACACACACACACACACACACACTCTTACAAACACACACTCTTACACACACACACTCTTACACACACACTCTTACACACACTTACACACACTATTACACACACTCTTACACACACACAATCTTACACACACACACAATCTTACACACACTCTTACACACACTTACACACACACACACACACACACTCTTACACACACACACACACACACACTTACACACACTCTTACACACACACACACACACACACTTACACACACTCTTACACACACACACACACTCTTACACACACACACACTCTTACACACACACACACACTCTTACACACACACACACACTCTTACACATACACACACACACACACACACACACACACACACTCTTACACACACACACTCTTACACACACACACTCTTACACACACACTCACACTCTTACACACACTCTTTTACACACTCTTACACACACACACACATTCTTACACACACACTCTTACACGCACACACATTCTTACGCACACACGCGCACACACTCATACACACACTCTTACACGCACGCTCTTACACACACATTCTTACGCACACACTCTTACACACACACTCTTACAAACATTCTTACACACACACGCACACACACTCATACACACACTCTTACACGCACGCACACGCACTCTTACACACACGCACGCACACTCTTACACACACACACGCACACTCTTGCACACGCACACTCACTTACACGCACACACATACTCTGACACGCACACACACACTCTTACACGCGCACACTCTTACACACACTTTTACACACACTCTTACACGCACGCACACACACTCTTACACGCACACACACTCTTACACGCACACACACTCTTACACGCACTCTTACAAACACACACACTTACACGCACACACTTACACGCGCACACACACACACACACTCTTTTACACACACACACACACACACATTCTTACACACACGCACACACTCATACACACACTCTTACACGCACGCTCTTACACACACATTCTTACGCACACACACACTCTTGCGCACACACACTCTTGCGCACACACACTCTTGCGCACACACACTCTTGCGCACACACACTCTTGCGCACACACACTCTTGCGCACACACACTCTTGCGCACACACACTCTTGCGCACACACACTCTTACGCACACACACTCTTACGCACACACACTCTTACGCACACACACTCTTACGCACACACACTCTTACGCACACACACTCATACACACTCTTACACGCACGCACACACACTCTTACACACACACGCACACTCTTACACACACACACTCTTATGCACACACACTCATACACACACTCTTACACGCACGCACACACACTCTTACACGCGCACGCACACTCTTACACGCACACACGAACACTCACTTACACGCACACACACACTCTTACACGCGCGCACACACACTATTACACACACACACACACTTACACACACTCTTACACACACTCTTACACGCACACACACATTTACACGCGCACACACACACTCTTACACGCTTACACGCACACACATTTACACGCGCACACACACTCTTACACGCGCACGCACACTCTTAAACACACACACACACTCTTACACACACACACTCTTACGCACACTCTTACACGCACGCACACACACTCTTACACGCGCACGCACACTCTTGCACACACACACGAACACTCACTTACACGCACACACATACTCTTACACGCACACACACTCTTACACGCGCACACACACACTTACACACACTCTTACACACACTCTTATACGCACACACATTTACACGCGCACACACACACGCTTACACGCACACACACTCTTACACGCACACACTCTTA
Organism: Gila orcuttii; assembly: GCA_026230005.1. Lineage (NCBI taxonomy): Eukaryota > Metazoa > Chordata > Actinopteri > Cypriniformes > Leuciscidae > Gila > Gila orcuttii. Next base: position 66,692,128 of record JAPDVR010000003.1, read on the forward strand.
CACGCGCGCACACACTCTTTTACACACACACGCACTCTTACAAACACACACGCACACACTTACACACACACGCACACACACGCGCACACACGCACACACGCACACACTTACACGCACACTCTTACACGCACGCACACACACTCTTACACGCACACGCACAGTTACACGCACACTCTTACACGCACGCACACACACTCTTACACGCGCACGCACACACTTACACACACAATCTTGCACGCACACACAGTCTTACACGCACGCACACATTTGCACACGCACGCACACACACTCTTACACGCACGCACACACACTCTTACACGCGCACGCACACACTTACACGCACACTCTTACACACACTTACACGCACACACACACTTACACGCACGCACACTCATACACACACTCTTACACGCACGCACACACACTCTTACACGCACGCACACACTCTTACACGCGCACGCACACACTTACATGCACACTCTTACACGCACACACACACACTCTTACACGCGCACGCACACACTTACATGCACACTCTTACACGCACACACACACACTCTAACACGCACGCACACACTCTTACACGCGCACGCACACACTTACACGCACACTCTTACACGCACACACACACACACACTCTTACACGCACACTTACAAGCACACACATACTCTTACACGCACACACACTCTTACACGCGCACACACACACTCTTACACGCAAACACACTCTTACACGCACACACACATTTACACGCGCACGCACACACTCTTACACACACACACTTACACGCACACACACTTACACGCACACACACTTACACGCGCACACACGCGCGCACACACACACTCTTACATGCACGCACACACACTCATACACACACTTACACGCGCACGCACACACTTATACGCACACTCTTACACGCACATACGCACACTCTTACACGCACGCACACACACTCTTGCACGCACACACTTACACGCGCACACACACTTACACGCACGCACACACACACGCACGCACACACACACTTACACGCACACACACTTACACGCACGCACACTCATACACACACTCTTACACGCGCACGCACACACTTACACGCACACTCTTACACGCACGCACGCACACACACTCTTACACGCACGCACACACACTCTTACACATACACACTCTTACACGCGCACGCACACACTTACACATACACACTCTTACACGCGCACGCACACACTTACACGCACACACACACTTACACGGACACACACACTTGCACGGACACACACACTTGCACGCACGCACACACACACTTGCACGCATACACACACTTACACGCACACACACTCTTACACGCACGCACACTTACACGCACACTCAAACTTACACGCACACACACACTCTTACACGCGCACACACACTCTTACACGCAAACACACTTACACGCACTCTTACACGCAAACACACATTTACACGCGCACACACACTTACACGCACACACACACTTACACGCACACACACTTACACGCACGCACGCACACACACTTACACGCGCACACACACACTTACACGCACACTCACACATTTACACGCACACACACTTACACGCACGCACACTCATACACACACTCTTACACGCGCACGCACACACTTACACGCACACTCTTACACGCACGCACACACACTCTTACACGCACACACACACTTACACGCACGCACACTCATACACACACTCTTACACGCGCACGCACACACTTACACGCACACTCTTACACGCACGCACACACATTCTTACACGCACACTCTTACACACACACACTTACACGCACACACACACTCTTACACGCACGCACACACACTCTTACACGCGCTCTTACACGCACGCTAACCCTACACACACGCTCTCTTACACACACACTCTTACACACACACTCTCTCTTACACACACTTACACGCACACACTCTTACACGCACGCACACACTCTTACACGCACGCACACACTCTTACACGCACGCATACAGCTCTTACACGCACACACACTCTTACACGCGCACACACTCTTGCACACACACTCTTGCACACACACTCTTGCACACACACTCTTGCACACACACTCGCACACACACTCTTGCACACACACTCTTGCACACACACTCTTGCACACACACTCTTGCACACACACACACACTCTTGCACACACACTCTTGCACACACACTCTTGCACACACACACACACACTCTTACACGCACACACACACACTCTTACACGCACACACACACTCTTACACGCAAACACACTCTTACATGCACACACACACATTTACACACACACACACTTGCACGCACACTTAGACGCGCACACACACTCGCGCACAAACACTCTTGCACACACACACTCTTACACACACACTCTTACACACACACACTCTTACACACACACACTCTTACACTCACACTCACACACACACGCTCTTACACTCACACTCACACACACTCTATACACGCACACACGCTCTTACACTCACACTCACACACACTCTCTTACACACACGCTCTTACACTCACACACACACACTCTCTCTTACACACACGCTCTTACACTCACACTCACACACACTCACACACACACACACACACTCTCTTACACACACACACACACACACTCTCTCTTACACACACACACACTCTCTCTCTTACACACACACACACTCTCTCTTACACACACACACACACACACACACACTTTGTCTTAATTATAACACTCTCGATTATAACAGTTTGTTACCGGACGATAATCGCCAATATCAAAAAATGACATAGCTACAGTATATTTCACATAACCCTATAGTTATACACGTATTCAGACCTGCCAACCTGTACGCATTTTGCGTAGGGGATACGCGTTTTGACCTCAAAGTACGCTGGTACGATTTGTCACTCTAAACTACGCAAAAACCTGGTGACGCGCCTTTGTGCACGCGCAGTCCTCAAATCAAGCAAGAGCAAAAGAAGAAGAGTTCGACCAATCATAGCGCTGAGTTCATTCCCCAAATAGCAAGGGAGGAAGATTGACAGATGCGTAAGACCTATCATTAAAAAAAAACCCCAAGCCCCCCCCCCCCCCATAGTACTCAAAAAATAATGTCAAGGTTGGCAGGTCTGCGTATTTCTCATAACCCTATAGTTATACACGTATTTCTCTTAGCCCTATAGTTATACACGTATTTCACATAACCCTATAGTTATACACATATTTCTCATAACCCTATAGTTATACACATATTTCACATAGCCCTATAGTTATACACATATTTCTCATAACCCTATAGTTATACACATATTTCACATAACCCTATAGTTATACACGTATTTCACATAACCCTATAGTTATACACATATTTCACATAGCCCTATAGTTATACACATATTTCTCATAACCCTATAGTTATACACATATTTCTCATAACCCTATAGTTATACACGTATTTCACATAACCCTATAGTTATACACATATTTCACATAACCCTATAGTTATACACGTATTTCACATAACCCTATAGTTATACACGTATTTCTCATAACCCTATAGTTATACACATATTTCTCATAACCCTATAGTTATACACGTATTTCTCATAACCCTATAGTTATACACGTATTTCACATAACCCTATAGTTATACACATATTTCACATAGCCCTATAGTTATACACATATTTCTCATAACCCTATAGTTATACACATATTTCTCATAACCCTATAGTTATACACGTATTTCTCTTAGCCCTATAGTTATACACGTATTTCACATAACCCTATAGTTATACACATATTTCTCATAACCCTATAGTTATACACATATTTCACATAGCCCTATAGTTATACACATATTTCTCATAACCCTATAGTTATACACATATTTCACATAACCCTATAGTTATACACGTATTTCACATAACCCTATAGTTATACACATATTTCACATAGCCCTATAGTTATACACATATTTCTCATAACCCTATAGTTATACACATATTTCTCATAACCCTATAGTTATACACGTATTTCACATAACCCTATAGTTATACACATATTTCACATAACCCTATAGTTATACACGTATTTCACATAACCCTATAGTTATACACGTATTTCTCATAACCCTATAGTTATACACATATTTCTCATAACCCTATAGTTATACACATATTTCACATAGCCCTATAGTTATACACATATTTCTCATAACCCTATAGTTATACACATATTTCACATAACCCTATAGTTATACACGTATTTCACATAACCCTATAGTTATACACATATTTCTCATAACCCTATAGTTATACACATTTCACATAGCCCTATAGTTATACACGTATTTCACATAACCCTATAGTTATACACGTATTTCACATAACCCTATAGTTATACACGTATTTCACATAACCCTATAGTTATACACGTATTTCACATAACCCTATAGTTATACACGTATTTCTCATAACCCTATAGTTATACACATATTTCACATAACCCTATAGTTATACACGTATTTCACATAACCCTATAGTTATACACGTATTTCACATAACCCTATAGTTATACACATATTTCACATAGCCCTATAGTTATACACGTATTTCTCATAACCCTATAGTTATACACATATTTCTCATAACCCTATAGTTATACACGTATTTCACATAACCCTATAGTTATACACGTATTTCACATAACCCTATAGTTATACACGTATTTCACATAACCCTATAGTTATACACGTATTTCACATAACCCTATAGTTATACACGTATTTCTCATAGCCCTATAGTTATACACATATTTCACATAACCCTATAGTTATACACGTATTTCTCATAGCCCTATAGTTATACACATATTTATTCACATGCAATAACATGAATGAAATATTTTCATAGGCTAGTTAGTAGGATTAGGAATAGAAAATCCATTCTTATTGACAGCATTCTTTAAAGGCACAATATGTAAGAATGTTTCGCCACAAGAGGGCGCAGTTTCCAACAATAACAAAGGCGTCGGTCGATGACGCAGTGATGAACTGAATGATGGGACTTGCTGTCAAGCTCATGGATCTAATAATGTTTATGGATGAGTGCAAACATTCATGTTTTTTAACATTACAGTAGCATGAAGCAGGTCGCGATTGCTAAAGAGACAGATATCACACGCGAGTCCTGCGGATATAAAGGAATAAGGACATTTCATTCTACCGAACTACCCCGCAAGTGCTGGATTACTCACACAGGTCAGTTTATTAGATGAATTAAACTTGTGGGGTAACGCAGCGCTGCTTCACTTGGTCTAACGTTACACTATCACACTAAACGGCATTTAAATGTGTGTTGAAAGTTATAATGTTATACTACGCGTTAGATCGTTTGCTATACGAAACTAGCAGTAAGTTAGAATAACATACTGACCATATTCTAACATTTCATCATGTTGAGCTAACTAGTGTTAATTTTGTCACCTATTTTTAATTTAGTCTTAGTCTTAGTCTTGTGCCAAATGTCCTTTTTAGTTTTAGTCATATTTAGTCATTCACATCTTTTTTTGTTAGTCAAGTTTTAGTCGACTAAAAGTCTCGTCTTTTTAGTCTAGTTTTAGTCAAAAGAAAACTCAATATATCTTAGTCAAGTTTTAGTCAAAACATTTTAGTCTTTTTTTTAAATAACAAATAATTTCTGAGATTATTTCTGATAACCATTTCAGTCAAATAGTGTTTCACGCTTCTCAAATATTGGTTAAATGTCACAATTACCTGACAAAATACACTTGTTTAAGGATTTTTGTTGAATGCAACTTTGTTAAACGTGTCTGGTTTTCTAAAGTTGTTCTGGTTGCCTTGTGTCTCGTTTTTCTGTTCAGAGCAGAAATAAAATAAGTATATACCCAGAAAAACTGAGAAGAATAGGCCTACTGTAGCCTACTGTAGGCCTAAAATACAACCTATTTATATTCTAGGCTGGTCTTGAGAAATAACAAACAAATTAGATTTTGCAAGGATTAACAATTAATATTTCTGCTAGGTGACTGGTTGATTTACAGCGTAGATGTTTTCCCCCGTCCGCAGTGCTTCCCGTCAGTTATGATGATTTTGACCACTTATTAAGTTTTGTTTTGTAGAAAGCCTTTCTTTAAAGTGAATTTCGTTTTGTATAAATTTTATCTTCATTTTAATTAATGTTTCATCAACAAATTGCCTGGATTAATAAACGAGAAGAAGCAAATAGTACACAATATAATCCGGACACGAAGGCACGGGCGCGTGAACTGGAGCGCGTCTCATAAATGAACTGAAACTCAGCTTATAAGATACTTGCCTCACAGACCTGAGAAGAATATCTATAGAAAGCCTGAAATGTGTAGGCCTACTTTTAAACAAAACAATTCAAAACGAAAAGAAATGGGCTGCTCTCTGTTTATGTAGGCTAATCCGTAGGCTATGAAGTGTGCATTTCTCTCTATAGGCGCGTTCACTACTGCGAAGATGGCGAGTCAGCATCGTCAACTTTATCTTTGCAGCCAACACTGACATAAAACACTAGTTTATTAATAAACAAATCAAATGTTTAATGCATCATTACTTTTGACGTTTTTTTGTGCGCCACTGTGGGCGTTCTGAGCGAGCGGCGCGTAATCTTCAGAAATGTGCTCTCCGCTCTAGAGTAAATATTACCACTCCGCTCACATGCTCTGGTGTGAGACAATGTGTATCTTCTTCTGTTGTCTGAGAGTTGATTGACAGCTTTTAGATGCATTATTGGCATCGTCACCCTCTGGTTACATGAACGTGTCACCGCATCAGACCCGAAAACATGGGGATTTTTTATAGACGACAATTGCACAACCTATTCGATATTCTATAATAAAATCAACTAATGGAATATTCGAAAATCGTGACTCATCCCTTGTAACCTTTGAATATTCTATCTCATGATGAAAAAGACGATTGTAGACGAAAATGAAGAGATTTTATCTTAGTTTTTATTTTCTGCAAAACATTTGTCTCGTCTTTTTTCGTCAACAATAATGCATGTTAATTTAGTCTTAGTCATCGTTTTTGGACATTGGTGCAGTCTCGTCATCGTCTCGTCTTAGTCATGGAAAAAAAGCTCGTTGACGAACATATTTAGTCTCGTCTCGTCTGACGAAATTAACACTAGAGCTAACGTTATATAACATTGATTTGTTTTATGTACATTTGCTCACCTGTCTAATAAAGCTGTCAAGTCGTGACTCGTGAAGCTCTGTCGAGTCCAAGTTAGTCGCGGACGTGGAGCTCTCGGCATATCAAAAACGCCACGCTGATATTGATCCTCATTTTAGTTCTCCTTGTTTGGCCCAAAGTCTGCTTGCCATGGTCTATGTTTGAAAGAAACAAGAACAGTGTGCCGCCAGAGAATGACGGGCTCTAGTGCCGCTAAACGTTACGAACTACGCAGTTGTCCACATCTGTCGCCATGGTTACGTCATGGCTATGGCAGTATGAACGGAAACCGAGGATAGCGCGGATATTGCGTCATTGACAGGCGACATTTTTTTCCTGGACGGCCACTTATTTAAAATTGGAATTTCTCTGAAATAAAAAATCTTTGGAGACTTTTGGGATATTGTAAGTACACAACTGCAGGAAATATATCACACTGTGCAAGTGATTTTTGGATATTTTATTACAAAATTCTTACATAATGTGCCTTTAAGAGCAGGACGAAAGAGCACTTCTGCACGTGCTGTTTTACTCAATTATATCTCACAATTATCCTTCTAGTTAATCTATAGTATTAAATAAACATGAATAAACATCAGAAGAATTGTTTTAACCATGGAAAGACATCAGTACACAAGTTCAGATATCCCGTAAACAGTGGGTGTCTGTGACGGCCGATACTCGCGGCTAATGCTAATGCTGATCAAAGAACACAAGAAAAAGAAAATCACTCAGTTTTTCCGTGCTGACTGCTGACAGCAACATGAGTGTGTGTGTGTGTGTGCGACCTCGAGATGCGTTCCCTGGCAATTTTGTTAAACTTTTTTTTTTTTGGATTTCTTGATTTTTATATGATATTTCTTTTTATTCGTATGCTATTCGTTTTTATACAATTTTGTTTAGCAGACAAAAATAAATAAACTATCCTGTTAATTAAGAATAGCAGAGATATATCCAATTAAAATAAAATATATATATCATAGCCTAGGCCTATTTTATTTTGGTTTGCAGGCTAATAAAAGTTAATCAGAAAAACAAATGGTAGAAGTAACTTTTCCCGTTTCTGAATATTAATTTAGATGTTCCACATAATAGGCCTAATCCAAAACCACAAACATGAACATTGTAATTAAAATTTCGTTATATTGCAAACGGATGAAGAAAGTGCGTTGCTTTGAATATCTCATGCGCGCGTGCGGATGTTGGCAGTTACAGTGGGCTATATTGGGGAGCGTTATACTCTGCTTTAGATTAAACAAATAAACAAACAAAAAAATACCCAAATATAATTCTAAATAACTCTAAATAAATAAAGCTGTCATTTTTATCTCGTAAATGGCTTAAGGTGACCTAGCTTGGAACTCTAAAACCAAAAAGGAGGAAAAAAATGATTTTGTTTATGCAGAACGAAACAATTCGTTTTTTTAATTCCTTATTTTAGACACATAACAAATATATTACAGTTTGAATTCAAGTTTAAAAACAGCGCTGCACATTATTAGGAAATTAAATGTATCATTAAATCAGACGATGCCACCAAAAAAAAGAAAGAAAGAGAAACATCGGACCTTATGAAAAGCTAATAGGCGAGACACCTTGCTATAACATCAACATGCATTCCCCATTCTTACAGACTCTTACACACACACACACACACTCTTACACACACACACTTACACTGGATTCTGTTCCGTTATATTTAACATTTCTCCTCGCCAAACTAAATTTATCAAACACAGATGCGATAAGAACAGTGTGGAAATTATTAGCAACACTAACATAACAGCAAAGCTAATGTTTTATGCTCGTTTAAGCTCAAACTAACCAAGGTAAAACCTTTAACGTTTAAATCTTTAAATTAAACTAACTAAATCACAGGCTATCATTAGATAAAGTGCAGCCTAACTCAACATGACGTGTGTTAACGGTGTGTGTCCGTAGTGTTGTTTCCGGCAGGGTGTGTTGGGGGCGGGGCTTGGGTAGACGATATAATCAGATAACGCGATACTTTTTAATGCGATTATCGATAAAATGTTTTTTTACATATCGCCCAGCCCTAGATCGGTCTGGCGGAGATTCTCTAACGTGTGTGTGTGTGTGTGAGCAGGTCGTGACGTGATCGGTCTGGCGGAGATTCTCTAACGTGTGTGTGTGTGTGTGAGCAGGTCGTGACGTGATCGGTCTGGCGGAGACTCTCTCTCTCTGACGTGTGTGTGTGTGAGAGCAGGTCGTGACGTGATCGGTCTGGCGGAGACTCTCTCTCTCTGACGTGTGTGTGTGTGTGAGAGCAGGTCGTGACGTGATCGGTCTGGCGGAGACTCTCTCTCTCTGACGTGTGTGTGTGTGTGTGTGTGAGCAGGTCGTGACGTGATCGGTCTGGCGGAGACTCTCTCTCTCTGACGTGTGTGTGTGTGTGAGAGCAGGTCGTGACGTGATCGGTCTGGCGGAGACTCTCTCTCTGACGTGTGTGTGTGTGTGTGTGTGAGCAGGTCGTGACGTGATCGGTCTGGCGGAGACTCTCTCTCTGACGTGTGTGTGTGTGTGAGCAGGTCGTGACGTGATCGGTCTGGCGGAGACTCTCTCTCTGACGTGTGTGTGTGTGTGTGTGTGAGCAGGTCGTGACGTGATCGGTCTGGCGGAGACTCTCTCTCTGACGTGTGTGTGTGTGTGTGAGCAGGTCGTGATGTGATCGGTCTGGCGGAGACTCTCTCTCTCTGACGTGTGTGTGTGTGTGTGAGCAGGTCGTGACGTGATCGGTCTGGCGGAGACTCTCTCTCTCTGACGTGTGTGTGTGTGAGCAGGTCGTGATGTGATCGGTCTGGCGGAGACTCTCTCTCTCTGACGTGTGTGTGTGTGTGTGAGAGCAGGTCGTGACGTGATCGGTCTGGCGGAGACTCTCTCTCTCTGACGTGTGTGTGTGTGTGAGAGCAGGTCGTGACGTGATCGGTCTGGCGGAGACGCTCTCTCTCTGGTGTGTGTGTGTGTGAGAGCAGGTCGTGACGTGATCGGTCTGGCGGAGACTCTCTCTCTCTGACGTGTGTGTGTGTGTGTGAGCAGGTCGTGACGTGATCGGTCTGGCGGAGACGCTCTCTCTCTGGTGTGTGTGTGTGTGAGAGCAGGTCGTGACGTGATCGGTCTGGCGGAGACTCTCTCTCTCTGACGTGTGTGTGTGTGTGTGTGAGCAGGTCGTGACGTGATCGGTCTGGCGGAGACTCTCTCTCTCTGGTGTGTGTGTGTGTGTGTGAGCAGGTCGTGATGTGATCGGTCTGGCGGAGACTCTCTCTCTCTGACGTGTGTGTGTGTGTGTGAGCAGGTCGTGACGTGATCGGTCTGGCGGAGACTCTCTCTCTGACGTGTGTGTGTGTGTGTGTGAGCAGGTCGTGACGTGATCGGTCTGGCGGAGACTCTCTCTCTCTGGTGTGTGTGTGTGTGTGAGCAGGTCGTGACGTGAACTGTCTGGTGGAGACTCTCTCTCTCTCTGACGTGTGTGTGTGTGTGTGAGCAGGTCGTGACGTGATCGGTCTGGCGGAGACTCTCTCTCTCTGACGTGTGTGTGTGTGTGTGTGTGTGTGAGCAGGTCGTGACGTGATCGGTCTGGCGGAGACTCTCTCTCTCTGACGTGTGTGTGTGAGAGCAGGTCGTGACGTGATCGGTCTGGCGGAGACTCTCTCTCTCTGACGTGTGTGTGTGTGTGTGTGTGTGTGAGCAGGTCGTGACGTGATCGGTCTGGCGGAGACTCTCTCTCTCTGACGTGTGTGTGTGTGTGAGAGCAGGTCGTGACGTGATCGGTCTGGCGGAGACTCTCTCTCTCTGACGTGTGTGTGTGTGTGTGTGTGTGTGAGCAGGTCGTGACGTGATCGGTCTGGCGGAGACTCTCTCTCTCTGACGTGTGTGTGTGTGTGTGAGCAGGTCGTGACGTGATCGGTCTGGCGGAGACTCTCTCTCTCTGACGTGTGTGTGTGTGTGTGAGCAGGTCGTGACGTGATCGGTCTGGCGGAGACTCTCTCTCTCTGACGTGTGTGTGTGTGTGAGCAGGTCGTGACGTGATCGGTCTGGCGGAGACTCTCTCTCTCTCTGACGTGTGTGTGTGAGCAGGTCGTGATGTGATCGGTCTGGCGGAGACTCTCTCTCTCTGACGTGTGTGTGTGTGTGTGAGCAGGTCGTGACGTGATCGGTCTGGCGGAGACTCTCTCTCTCTCTGACGTGTGTGTGTGAGCAGGTCGTGATGTGATCGGTCTGGCGGAGACTCTCTCTCTGACGTGTGTGTGTGTGTGTGAGCAGGTCGTGACGTGATCGGTCTGGCGGAGACTCTCTCTCTCTGACGTGTGTGTGAGAGCAGGTCGTGACGTGATCGGTCTGGCGGAGACTCTCTCTCTCTGACGTGTGTGTGTGTGTGTGTGTGTGTGTGTGTGAGCAGGTCGTGACGTGATCGGTCTGGCGGAGACTCTCTCTCTCTCTGACGTGTGTGTGTGTGTGTGAGCAGGTCGTGACGTGATCGGTCTGGCGGAGACTCTCTCTCTCTGACGTGTGTGTGTGTGTGAGCAGGTCGTGACGTGATCGGTCTGGCGGAGACTCTCTCTCTCTCTCTGACGTGTGTGTGTGTGTGAGCAGGTCGTGACGTGATCGGTCTGGCGGAGACTCTCTCTCTCTGACGTGTGTGTGTGAGCAGGTCGTGACGTGATCGGTCTGGCGGAGACTCTCTCTCTCTGACGTGTGTGTGTGTGTGTGTGTGTGTGTGTGTGAGCAGGTCGTGACGTGATCGGTCTGGCGGAGACTCTCTCTCTCTCTGACGTGTGTGTGTGTGTGTGAGCAGGTCGTGACGTGATCGGTCTGGCGGAGACTCTCTCTCTCTGACGTGTGTGTGTGTGTGTGTGTGAGCAGGTCGTGACGTGATCGGTCTGGCGGAGACTCTCTCTCTCTGACGTGTGTGTGTGTGTGTGTGAGCAGGTCGTGACGTGATCGGTCTGGCGGAGACTCTCTCTCTCTGACGTGTGTGTGTGTGTGTGTGTGTGTGTGAGCAGGTCGTGACGTGATCGGTCTGGCGGAGACTCTCTCTCTCTGACGTGTGTGTGTGTGTGTGTGTGAGCAGGTCGTGACGTGATCGGTCTGGCGGAGACTCTTTCTCTCTCTGACGTGTGTGTGTGAGCAGGTCGTGACGTGAACTGTCTGGCGGAGACTCTCTCTCTCTGACGTGTGTGTGTGTGTGAGCAGGTCGTGACGTGATCGGTCTGGCGGAGACTCTTTCTCTCTCTGACGTGTGTGTGTGAGCAGGTCGTGACGTGAACTGTCTGGCGGAGACTCTCTCTCTCTGACGTGTGTGTGTGTGTGAGCAGGTCGTGACGTGATCGGTCTGGTGGAGACTCTCTCTCTCTGACGTGTGTGTGTGTGTGTGAGCAGGTCGTGATGTGATCGGTCTGGCGGAGACTCTCTCTCTGACGTGTGTGTGTGTGTGTGAGCAGGTCGTGACGTGATCGGTCTGGTGGAGACTCTCTCTCTCTGACGTGTGTGTGTGTGTGAGCAGGTCGTGATGTGATCGGTCTGGCGGAGACTCTCTCTCTCTGACGTGTGTGTGTGTGTGAGCAGGTCGTGACGTGATCGGTCTGGTGGAGACTCTCTCTCTCTGACGTGTGTGTGTGTGTGTGAGCAGGTCGTGATGTGATCGGTCTGGCGGAGACTCTCTCTCTGACGTGTGTGTGTGTGTGTGAGCAGGTCGTGACGTGAACTGTCTGGTGGAGACTCTCTCTCTCTGACGTGTGTGTGTGTGTGTGAGCAGGTCGTGACGTGATCGGTCTGGCGGAGACTCTCTCTCTCTGGTGTGTGTGTGTGTGTGAGCAGGTCGTGACGTGATCGGTCTGGCGGAGACTCTCTCTCTCTCTCTGACGTGTGTGTGTGTGTGTGAGCAGGTCGTGACGTGATCGGTCTGGCGGAGACTCTCTCTCTCTCTCTGACGTGTGTGTGTGTGTGTGAGCAGGTCGTGACGTGATCGGTCTGGCGGAGACTCTCTCTCTCTGACGTGTGTGTGTGTGTGTGTGTGTGTGAGCAGGTCGTGACGTGATCGGTCTGGCGGAGACTCTCTCTCTCTCTGACGTGTGTGTGTGTGTGTGAGCAGGTCGTGACGTGATCGGTCTGGCGGAGACTCTCTCTCTCTGACGTGTGTGTGTGTGTGTGTGTGAGCAGGTCGTGACGTGATCGGTCTGGCGGAGACTCTCTCTCTCTGACGTGTGTGTGTGTGTGTGTGTGTGTGTGAGCAGGTCGTGACGTGATCGGTCTGGCGGAGACTCTCTCTCTCTGACGTGTGTGTGTGTGTGTGAGAGCAGGTCGTGACGTGATCGGTCTGGCGGAGACTCTCTCTCTCTGACGTGTGTGTGTGTGTGTGTGTGAGCAGGTCGTGACGTGATCGGTCTGGCGGAGACTCTTTCTCTCTCTGACGTGTGTGTGTGAGCAGGTCGTGACGTGAACTGTCTGGCGGAGTCTCTCTCTCTCTCTGACGTGTGTGTGTGTGTGAGCAGGTCGTGACGTGATCGGTCTGGCGGAGACTCTCTCTCTCTCTGACGTGTGTGTGTGTGTGTGAGCAGGTCGTGATGTGATCGGTCTGGCGGAGACTCTCTCTCTGACGTGTGTGTGTGTGTGTGAGCAGGTCGTGACGTGAACTGTCTGGTGGAGACTCTCTCTCTCTGACGTGTGTGTGTGTGTGTGAGCAGGTCGTGACGTGATCGGTCTGGCGGAGACTCTCTCTCTCTGACGTGTGTGTGTGTGTGTGTGTGTGTGAGCAGGTCGTGACGTGATCGGTCTGGCGGAGACTCTCTCTCTCTGACGTGTGTGTGTGTGTGTGTGAGCAGGTCGTGACGTGATCGGTCTGGCGGAGACTCTCTCTCTCTGACGTGTGTGTGTGTGTGTGTGTGTGTGAGCAGGTCGTGACGTGATCGGTCTGGCGGAGACTCTCTCTCTGACGTGTGTGTGTGTGTGTGTGAGAGCAGGTCGTGACGTGATCGGTCTGGCGGAGACTCTCTCTCTCTCTCTGGTGTGTGTGTGTGTGTGAGCAGGTCGTGACGTGATCGGTCTGGCGGAGACTCTCTCTCTCTGACGTGTGTGTGTGTGTGAGCAGGTCGTGACGTGATCGGTCTGGCGGAGACTCTCTCTCTCTGACGTGTGTGTGTGTGTGTGTGTGTGAGAGCAGGTCGTGACGTGATCGGTCTGGCGGAGACTCTCTCTCTCTGACGTGTGTGTGTGTGTGTGTGTGAGCAGGTCGTGACGTGATCGGTCTGGCGGAGACTCTCTCTCTCTGACGTGTGTGTGTGTGTGTGTGAGAGCAGGTCGTGACGTGATCGGTCTGGCGGAGACTCTCTCTCTCTCTGACGTGTGTGTGTGTGTGTGTGTGTGAGCAGGTCTTGACGTGATCGGTCTGGCGGAGACTCTCTCTCTCTGACGTGTGTGTGTGAGCAGGTCGTGACGTGATCGGTCTGGCGGAGACTTTCTCTCTGACGTGTGTGTGTGTGTGTGTGAGCAGGTCGTGACGTGATCGGTCTGGCGGAGACTCTCTCTCTCTGACGTGTGTGTGTGTGAGAGCAGGTCGTGACGTGATCGGTCTGGCGGAGACTTTCTCTCTGACGTGTGTGTGAGCAGGTCGTGACGTGATCGGTCTGGCGGAGACTCTCTCTCTCTGACGTGTGTGTGTGTGAGAGCAGGTCGTGACGTGATCGGTCTGGCGGAGACTGTCTCTCTGACGTGTGTGTGAGCAGGTCGTGACGTGATCGGTCTGGCGGAGACTTTCTCTCTGACGTGTGTGTGTGTGTGTGAGCAGGTCGTGACGTGATCGGTCTGGCGGAGACTCTCTCTCTCTGACGTGTGTGTGTGTGAGCAGGTCGTGACGTGATCGGTCTGGCGGAGACTTTCTCTCTGACGTGTGTGTGTGTGTGTGAGCAGGTCGTGACGTGATCGGTCTGGCGGAGACTTTCTCTCTGACGTGTGTGTGTGTGTGTGAGCAGGTCGTGACGTGACCGGTCTGGCGGAGACTCTCTCTCTCTGACGTGTGTGTGTGTGAGAGCAGGTCGTGACGTGATCGGTCTGGCGGAGACTTTCTCTCTGACGTGTGTGTGTGTGTGTGAGCAGGTCGTGACGTGATCGGTCTGGCGGAGACTCTCTCTCTCTGACGTGTGTGTGTGTGAGCAGGTCGTGACGTGATCGGTCTGGCGGAGACTTTCTCTCTGACGTGTGTGTGTGTGTGTGAGCAGGTCGTGACGTGATCGGTCTGGCGGAGACTTTCTCTCTGACGTGTGTGTGTGTGTGTGAGCAGGTCGTGACGTGATCGGTCTGGCGGAGACTCTCTCTCTCTCTCTGACGTGTGTGTGTGTGTGTGAGCAGGTCGTGATGTGATCGGTCTGGCGGAGACTCTCTCTCTCTCTGACGTGTGTGTGTGTGTGTGAGCAGGTCGTGACGTGATCGGTCTGGCGGAGACTCTCTTTCTAACGTGTGTGTGTGTGAGCAGGTCTTGACGTGATCGGTCTGGCGGAGACTGTCTCTCTGACGTGTGTGTGTGTGTGAGCAGGTCGTGACGTGATCGGTCTGGCGGAGACTCTCTTTCTAACGTGTGTGTGTGTGAGCAGGTCGTGACGTGATCGGTCTGGCGGAGACTCTCTTTCTAACGTGTGTGTGTGTGAGCAGGTCGTGACGTGATCGGTCTGGCGGAGACTCTCTTTCTAACGTGTGTGTGTGTGAGCAGGTCGTGACGTGATCGGTCTGGCGGAGACTCTCTTTCTAACGTGTGTGTGTGTGAGCAGGTCGTGACGTGATCGGTCTGGCGGAGACTTTCTCTCTGACGTGTGTGTGTGTGTGAGCAGGTCGTGACGTGATCGGTCTGGCGGAGACTCTCTTTCTAACGTGTGTGTGTGTGAGCAGGTCGTGACGTGATCGGTCTGGCGGAGACTCTCTTTCTAACGTGTGTGTGTGTGAGCAGGTCGTGACGTGATCGGTCTGGCGGAGACTTTCTCTCTGACGTGTGTGTGTGAGCAGGTCGTGACGTGATCGGTCTGGCGGAGACTCTCTCTCTGACGTGTGTGTGTGTGTGTGTGTGTGAGCAGGTCGTGACGTGATCGGTCTGGCGGAGACTTTCTCTCTCTGACGTGTGTGTGTGTGTGTGTGTGTGTGTGAGCAGGTCGTGACGTGATCGGTCTGGCGGAGACTCTCTCTCTCTCTGACGTGTGTGTGTGAGCAGGTCGTGATGTGATCGGTCTGGCGGAGACTCTCTCTCTCTGACGTGTGTGTGTGTGTGTGAGCAGGTCGTGACGTGATCGGTCTGGCGGAGACTCTCTCTCTCTCTGACGTGTGTGTGTGAGCAGGTCGTGATGTGATCGGTCTGGCGGAGACTCTCTCTCTGACGTGTGTGTGTGTGTGTGAGCAGGTCGTGACGTGATCGGTCTGGCGGAGACTCTCTCTCTCTGACGTGTGTGTGAGAGCAGGTCGTGACGTGATCGGTCTGGCGGAGACTCTCTCTCTCTGACGTGTGTGTGTGAGCAGGTCGTGACGTGATCGGTCTGGCGGAGACTCTCTCTCTCTGACGTGTGTGTGTGTGTGTGTGTGTGTGTGTGTGAGCAGGTCGTGACGTGATCGGTCTGGCGGAGACTCTCTCTCTCTCTGACGTGTGTGTGTGTGTGTGAGCAGGTCGTGACGTGATCGGTCTGGCGGAGACTCTCTCTCTCTGACGTGTGTGTGTGTGTGTGTGTGAGCAGGTCGTGACGTGATCGGTCTGGCGGAGACTCTCTCTCTCTGACGTGTGTGTGTGTGTGTGTGAGCAGGTCGTGACGTGATCGGTCTGGCGGAGACTCTCTCTCTCTGACGTGTGTGTGTGTGTGTGTGTGTGTGTGTGTGAGCAGGTCGTGACGTGATCGGTCTGGCGGAGACTCTCTCTCTCTGACGTGTGTGTGTGTGTGTGTGTGAGCAGGTCGTGACGTGATCGGTCTGGCGGAGACTCTTTCTCTCTCTGACGTGTGTGTGTGAGCAGGTCGTGACGTGATCGGTCTGGCGGAGACTCTCTCTCTCTCTCTGACGTGTGTGTGTGTGTGAGCAGGTCGTGACGTGATCGGTCTGGTGGAGACTCTCTCTCTCTGACGTGTGTGTGTGTGTGTGAGCAGGTCGTGATGTGATCGGTCTGGCGGAGACTCTCTCTCTGACGTGTGTGTGTGTGTGTGAGCAGGTCGTGACGTGAACTGTCTGGTGGAGACTCTCTCTCTCTGACGTGTGTGTGTGTGTGTGAGCAGGTCGTGACGTGATCGGTCTGGCGGAGACTCTCTCTCTCTGGTGTGTGTGTGTGTGTGAGCAGGTCGTGACGTGATCGGTCTGGCGGAGACTCTCTCTCTCTGACGTGTGTGTGTGTGTGTGTGTGTGTGAGCAGGTCGTGACGTGATCGGTCTGGCGGAGACTCTCTCTCTCTCTGACGTGTGTGTGTGTGTGTGAGCAGGTCGTGACGTGATCGGTCTGGCGGAGACTCTCTCTCTCTGACGTGTGTGTGTGTGTGTGTGTGAGCAGGTCGTGACGTGATCGGTCTGGCGGAGACTCTCTCTCTCTGACGTGTGTGTGTGTGTGTGTGTGTGTGTGAGCAGGTCGTGACGTGATCGGTCTGGCGGAGACTCTCTCTCTCTGACGTGTGTGTGTGTGTGTGAGAGCAGGTCGTGACGTGATCGGTCTGGCGGAGACTCTCTCTCTCTGACGTGTGTGTGTGTGTGTGTGTGAGCAGGTCGTGACGTGATCGGTCTGGCGGAGACTCTTTCTCTCTCTGACGTGTGTGTGTGAGCAGGTCGTGACGTGAACTGTCTGGCGGAGTCTCTCTCTCTCTCTGACGTGTGTGTGTGTGTGAGCAGGTCGTGACGTGATCGGTCTGGCGGAGACTCTCTCTCTCTCTGACGTGTGTGTGTGTGTGTGAGCAGGTCGTGATGTGATCGGTCTGGCGGAGACTCTCTCTCTGACGTGTGTGTGTGTGTGTGAGCAGGTCGTGACGTGAACTGTCTGGTGGAGACTCTCTCTCTCTGACGTGTGTGTGTGTGTGTGAGCAGGTCGTGACGTGATCGGTCTGGCGGAGACTCTCTCTCTCTGACGTGTGTGTGTGTGTGTGTGTGTGTGAGCAGGTCGTGACGTGATCGGTCTGGCGGAGACTCTCTCTCTCTGACGTGTGTGTGTGTGTGTGTGAGCAGGTCGTGACGTGATCGGTCTGGCGGAGACTCTCTCTCTCTGACGTGTGTGTGTGTGTGTGTGTGTGTGAGCAGGTCGTGACGTGATCGGTCTGGCGGAGACTCTCTCTCTGACGTGTGTGTGTGTGTGTGTGAGAGCAGGTCGTGACGTGATCGGTCTGGCGGAGACTCTCTCTCTCTCTCTGGTGTGTGTGTGTGTGTGAGCAGGTCGTGACGTGATCGGTCTGGCGGAGACTCTCTCTCTCTGACGTGTGTGTGTGTGTGAGCAGGTCGTGACGTGATCGGTCTGGCGGAGACTCTCTCTCTCTGACGTGTGTGTGTGTGTGTGTGTGTGTGAGAGCAGGTCGTGACGTGATCGGTCTGGCGGAGACTCTCTCTCTCTGACGTGTGTGTGTGTGTGTGTGTGAGCAGGTCGTGACGTGATCGGTCTGGCGGAGACTCTCTCTCTCTGACGTGTGTGTGTGTGTGTGTGAGAGCAGGTCGTGACGTGATCGGTCTGGCGGAGACTCTCTCTCTCTCTGACGTGTGTGTGTGTGTGTGTGTGAGCAGGTCTTGACGTGATCGGTCTGGCGGAGACTCTCTCTCTCTGACGTGTGTGTGTGAGCAGGTCGTGACGTGATCGGTCTGGCGGAGACTTTCTCTCTGACGTGTGTGTGTGTGTGTGTGAGCAGGTCGTGACGTGATCGGTCTGGCGGAGACTCTCTCTCTCTGACGTGTGTGTGTGTGAGAGCAGGTCGTGACGTGATCGGTCTGGCGGAGACTTTCTCTCTGACGTGTGTGTGAGCAGGTCGTGACGTGATCGGTCTGGCGGAGACTCTCTCTCTCTGACGTGTGTGTGTGTGAGAGCAGGTCGTGACGTGATCGGTCTGGCGGAGACTGTCTCTCTGACGTGTGTGTGAGCAGGTCGTGACGTGATCGGTCTGGCGGAGACTTTCTCTCTGACGTGTGTGTGTGTGTGTGAGCAGGTCGTGACGTGATCGGTCTGGCGGAGACTCTCTCTCTCTGACGTGTGTGTGTGTGAGCAGGTCGTGACGTGATCGGTCTGGCGGAGACTTTCTCTCTGACGTGTGTGTGTGTGTGTGAGCAGGTCGTGACGTGATCGGTCTGGCGGAGACTTTCTCTCTGACGTGTGTGTGTGTGTGTGAGCAGGTCGTGACGTGATCGGTCTGGCGGAGACTCTCTCTCTCTGACGTGTGTGTGTGTGAGAGCAGGTCGTGACGTGATCGGTCTGGCGGAGACTGTCTCTCTGACGTGTGTGTGAGCAGGTCGTGACGTGATCGGTCTGGCGGAGACTTTCTCTCTGACGTGTGTGTGTGTGTGTGAGCAGGTCGTGACGTGATCGGTCTGGCGGAGACTCTTTCTCTCTGACGTGTGTGTGTGTGTGTGAGCAGGTCGTGATGTGATCGGTCTGGCGGAGACTCTCTCTCTCTCTGACGTGTGTGTGTGTGTGTGAGCAGGTCGTGACGTGATCGGTCTGGCGGAGACTCTCTTTCTAACGTGTGTGTGTGTGAGCAGGTCTTGACGTGATCGGTCTGGCGGAGACTGTCTCTCTGACGTGTGTGTGTGTGTGAGCAGGTCGTGACGTGATCGGTCTGGCGGAGACTCTCTTTCTAACGTGTGTGTGTGTGAGCAGGTCGTGACGTGATCGGTCTGGCGGAGACTCTCTTTCTAACGTGTGTGTGTGTGAGCAGGTCGTGACGTGATCGGTCTGGCGGAGACTCTCTTTCTAACGTGTGTGTGTGTGAGCAGGTCGTGACGTGATCGGTCTGGCGGAGACTCTCTTTCTAACGTGTGTGTGTGTGAGCAGGTCGTGACGTGATCGGTCTGGCGGAGACTTTCTCTCTGACGTGTGTGTGTGTGTGAGCAGGTCGTGACGTGATCGGTCTGGCGGAGACTCTCTTTCTAACGTGTGTGTGTGTGAGCAGGTCGTGACGTGATCGGTCTGGCGGAGACTCTCTTTCTAACGTGTGTGTGTGTGAGCAGGTCGTGACGTGATCGGTCTGGCGGAGACTTTCTCTCTGACGTGTGTGTGTGAGCAGGTCGTGACGTGATCGGTCTGGCGGAGACTCTCTCTCTGACGTGTGTGTGTGTGTGTGTGTGTGAGCAGGTCGTGACGTGATCGGTCTGGCGGAGACTTTCTCTCTGACGTGTGTGTGTGTGTGTGAGCAGGTCGTGACGTGATCGGTCTGGCGGGGACTCTCTCTCTGACGTGTGTGTGTGTGTGTGAGCAGGTCGTGACGTGATCGGTCTGGCGGGGACTCTCTCTCTGACGTGTGTGTGTGTGTGTGTGAGCAGGTCGTGACGTGATTGGTCTGGCGGAGACTGTCTCTCTGACGTGTGTGTGTGTGTGTGAGCAGGTCTTGACGTGATCGGTCTGGCGGAGACTTTCTCTCTGACGTGTGTGTGTGTGTGTGAGCAGGTCGTGACGTGATCGGTCTGGCGGAGACTCTCTTTCTAACGTGTGTGTGTGTGAGCAGGTCGTGACGTGATCGGTCTGGCGGAGACTTTCTCTCTGACGTGTGTGTGTGTGTGAGCAGGTCGTGACGTGATCGGTCTGGCGGAGACTCTCTCTCTCTGACGTGTGTGTGTGTGAGCAGGTCGTGACGTGATCGGTCTGGTGGAGACTCTCTCTCTGACGTGTGTGTGTGTGTGAGCAGGTCGTGACGTGATCGGTCTGGCGGAGACTCTCTCTCTCTGATGTGTGTGTGTGTGAGCAGGTCGTGACGTGATCGGTCTGGCGGAGACTCTCTCTCTTTCTAACGTGTGTGTGTGTGAGCAGGTCGTGACGTGATCGGTCTGGTGGAGACTCTCTCTCTGACGTGTGTGTGTGTGTGAGCAGGTCGTGACGTGATCGGTCTGGCGGAGACTCTCTCTCTCTGACGTGTGTGTGTGTGAGCAGGTCGTGACGTGATCGGTCTGGCGGAGACTTTCTCTCTGACGTGTGTGTGTGTGTGTGAGCAGGTCTTGACGTGATCGGTCTGGCGGAGACTCTCTCTCTGACGTGTGTGTGTGTGAGCAGGTCTTGACGTGATCGGTCTGGCGGAGACTCTCTCTCTCTGACGTGTGTGTGTGTGTGAGCAGGTCGTGACGTGATCGGTCTGGCGGAGAGTCTCTCTCTCTCTGACGTGTGTGTGTGTGTGAGCAGGTCGTGATGTGATCGGTCTGGCGGAGACTCTCTCTCTCTGACGTGTGTGTGTGTGTGTGAGCAGGTCGTGACGTGATCGGTCTGGCGGGGACTCTCTCTCTGACGTGTGTGTGTGTGTGTGAGCAGGTCGTGACGTGATCGGTCTGGCGGGGACTCTCTCTCTGACGTGTGTGTGTGTGTGTGAGCAGGTCGTGACGTGATCGGTCTGGCGGGGACTCTCTCTCTGACGTGTGTGTGTGTGTGTGTGAGCAGGTCTTGACGTGATCGGTCTGGCGGAGACTTTCTCTCTGACGTGTGTGTGTGTGTGTGAGCAGGTCGTGACGTGATCGGTCTGGCGGAGACTCTCTTTCTAACGTGTGTGTGTGTGTGTGAGCAGGTTTTGACGTGATCGGTCTGGCGGAGACTGTCTCTCTGACGTGTGTGTGTGTGTGTGAGCAGGTCGTGACGTGATCGGTCTGGCGGAGACTCTCTTTCTAACGTGTGTGTGTGTGTGTGAGCAGGTCGTGACGTGATCGGTCTGGCGGAGACTTTCTCTCTGACGTGTGTGTGTGTGTGTGAGCAGGTTGTGACGTGATCGGTCTGGTGGAGATTTTCTAACGTGTGTGTGAGCAGGTCGTGACGTGATCGGTCTGGCGGGGACTCTCTCTCTGACGTGTGTGTGTGTGTGTGAGCAGGTCGTGACGTGATCGGTCTGGCGGGGACTCTCTCTCTCTGACGTGTGTGTGTGTGTGTGTGAGCAGGTCGTGACGTGATCGGTCTGGCGGAGACTTTCTCTCTGACGTGTGTGTGTGTGTGTGAGCAGGTCGTGACGTGATCGGTCTGGCGGAGACTCTCTTTCTAACGTGTGTGTGTGTGAGCAGGTCTTGACGTGATCGGTCTGGCGGAGACTGTTTCTCTGACGTGTGTGTGTGTGTGTGAGCAGGTCGTGACGTGATCGATCTGGCGGGGACTCTCTCTCTGACGTGTGTGTGTGTGTGTGAGCAGGTCGTGACGTGATCGGTCTGGCGGAGACTCTCTTTCTAACGTGTGTGTGTGTGAGCAGGTCGTGACGTGATCGGTCTGGCGGAGACTTTCTCTCTGACGTGTGTGTGTGTGTGAGCAGGTTGTGACGTGATCGGTCTGGCGGAGACTCTCTCTCTGACGTGTGTGTGTGTGTGTGTGTGTGTGAGCAGGTCGTGACGTGATCGGTCTGGCGGAGACTCTCTCTTTCTAACGTGTGTGTGTGTGAGCAGGTCGTGACGTGATCGGTCTGGTGGAGACTCTCTCTCTGACGTGTGTGTGTGTGTGAGCAGGTCGTGACGTGATCGGTCTGGCGGAGACTCTCTCTCTCTGACGTGTGTGTGTGTGTGTGTGAGAGCAGGTTGTGACGTGATCGGTCTGGTGGAGACTCTCTCTCTGACGTGTGTGTGTGTGTGTGAGCAGGTCTTGACGTGATCGGTCTGGCGGAGACTCTCTCTCTGACGTGTGTGTGTGTGTGAGCAGGTCGTGACGTGATCGGTCTGGCGGAGACTCTCTCTCTCTCTCTGACGTGTGTGTGTGTGTGAGCAGGTCGTGACGTGATCGGTCTGGTGGAGACTCTCTCTCTGACGTGTGTGTGTGTGTGTGAGCAGGTCGTGACGTGATCGGTCTGGCGGAGACTCTCTCTCTCTCTCTGACGTGTGTGTGTGTGTGAGCAGGTCGTGACGTGATCGGTCTGGCGGAGACTCTCTCTCTCTGACGTGTGTGTGTGTGTGAGCAGGTCGTGACGTGATCGGTCTGGCGGAGACTCTCTCTCTCTCTCTGACGTGTGTGTGTGAGCAGGTCGTGACGTGATCGGTCTGGTGGAGACTCTCTCTCTGACGTGTGTGTGTGTGTGTGAGCAGGTCGTGACGTGATCGGTCTGGCGGAGACTCTCTCTCTCTCTCTGACGTGTGTGTGTGTGTGAGCAGGTCGTGACGTGATCGGTCTGGCGGAGACTCTCTCTCTCTGACGTGTGTGTGTGTGTGAGCAGGTCGTGACGTGATCGGTCTGGCGGAGACTCTCTCTCTCTCTCTGACGTGTGTGTGAGTGTGAGCAGGTCGTGACGTGATCGGTCTGGCGGAGACTCTCTCTCTCTGACGTGTGTGTGTGTGTGAGCAGGTCGTGACGTGATCGGTCTGGCGGAGACTCTCTCTCTTTCTAACGTGTGTGTGTGTGAGCAGGTCGTGATGTGATCGGTCTGGCGGAGACTCTCTCTCTCTGACGTGTGTGTGTGAGCAGGTCGTGACGTGATCGGTCTGGCGGAGACTCTCTCTCTCTCTCTGACGTGTGTGTGAGTGTGAGCAGGTCGTGACGTGATCGGTCTGGCGGAGACTCTCTCTCTCTGACGTGTGTGTGTGTGTGAGCAGGTCGTGACGTGATCGGTCTGGCGGAGACTCTCTCTCTTTCTAACGTGTGTGTGTGTGAGCAGGTCGTGATGTGATCGGTCTGGCGGAGACTCTCTCTCTCTGACGTGTGTGTGTGTGTGAGCAGGTCATGACGTGATCGGTCTGGCGGAGACTCTCTCTCTGACGTGTGTGTGAGCAGGTCGTGACGTGATCGGTCTGGTGGAGACTCTCTCTCTCTGACGTGTGTGTGTGTGTGAGCAGGTCGTGACGTGATCGGTCTGGCGGAGACTCTCTCTCTCTCTCTGACGTGTGTGTGTGTGTGAGCAGGTCGTGACGTGATCGGTCTGGTGGAGACTCTCTCTCTGACGTGTGTGTGTGTGTGTGAGCAGGTCGTGACGTGATCGGTCTGGCGGAGACTCTCTCTCTCTCTCTGACGTGTGTGTGTGTGTGAGCAGGTCGTGACGTGATCGGTCTGGCGGAGACTCTCTCTCTCTGACGTGTGTGTGTGTGTGAGCAGGTCGTGACGTGATCGGTCTGGCGGAGACTCTCTCTCTCTCTCTGACGTGTGTGTGTGTGTGAGCAGGTCGTGACGTGATCGGTCTGGTGGAGACTCTCTCTCTGACGTGTGTGTGTGTGTGTGAGCAGGTCGTGACGTGATCGGTCTGGCGGAGACTCTCTCTCTCTCTCTGACGTGTGTGTGTGTGTGAGCAGGTCGTGACGTGATCGGTCTGGCGGAGACTCTCTCTCTCTGACGTGTGTGTGTGTGTGAGCAGGTCGTGACGTGATCGGTCTGGCGGAGACTCTCTCTCTCTCTCTGACGTGTGTGTGAGTGTGAGCAGGTCGTGACGTGATCGGTCTGGCAGAGACTCTCTCTCTCTGACGTGTGTGTGTGTGTGAGCAGGTCGTGACGTGATCGGTCTGGCGGAGACTCTCTCTCTTTCTAACGTGTGTGTGTGTGAGCAGGTCGTGATGTGATCGGTCTGGCGGAGACTCTCTCTCTCTGACGTGTGTGTGTGTGTGTGTGTGTGAGCAGGTCGTGACGTGATCGGTCTGGCGGAGACTCTCTCTCTTTCTAACGTGTGTGTGTGAGCAGGTCATGACGTGATCGGTCTGGCGGAGACTCTCTCTCTGACGTGTGTGTGAGCAGGTCGTGACGTGATCGGTCTGGTGGAGACTCTCTCTCTCTGACGTGTGTGTGTGTGTGTGAGCAGGTCGTGACGTGATCGGTCTGGCGGAGTCTCTCTCTCTCTCTCTGACGTGTGTGTGTGTGTGAGAGCAGGTCGTGACGTGATCGGTCTGGCGGAGACTCTCTCGCTCTCTCTGACGTGTGTGTGTGTGTGTGAGCAGGTCGTGACGTGATCGGTCTGGCGGAGACTCTCTCTCTTTCTAACGTGTGTGTGTGTGTGTGTGTGTGTGTGCAGGGCGTGATGTGATCGGTCTGGCGGAGACGGGTTCAGGGAAGACGGGAGCGTTCGCTCTGCCGATCCTCCAGTCTCTGCTGGCGTCGGCTCAGCGCCTGCACTCGCTCGTCCTCACGCCCACCCGAGAGCTGGCCTTCCAGATCGCAGAGCAGTTCGACGCGCTCGGCTCCAGCATCGGCGTCAAGACAGGTACGCCTTCCCAGCATGCACTCCTTCAACACACCCTTCCCAGCATGCACTGTGACCAGTCAACACAATAACCCTTCGCAGCATGCACTTACTGTTAAAACAGCTCTTTATATCAAGTTTCAAGTTTGTATTTATTTTTATTTATATAGCACATTTTTTTTATATATTTATTTATATAGCACATTTAAAAACAGCAAACAGGGCTGACCAAAGTGCTGAACAATACACACGATAAAGAACAAGGACAAACCACACATTCATGACAGAAGCTCACAATGAATTAAAAGCTAAAGAAAAAAAATATGTTTTAAGAGAGGATTAACAGTTACAGATTGAGCAGCTCTGATGTAAATCGGAAGGCTGTTCCATAGCCTAGGGCCAGCAACAGCAAAGGCTCTGTCCCCTCTATTCTTCAGCCGAGATCTGGGGACAGACAGAAGTCTCTGATCACCAGACCTCAGGTTTCGTGTGGGGTTGTGTGGACCGAGTAGCTCAGACAAATAGCTTGGTGCCAGATTATTTACGGATTTAAAAACAAATAAAAGAATTTTAAACTCGATTCTAAAATGCACAGGTAGCCAATGCAGAGATTTTAAGATAGGTGAAGCATGATCAAATTTGCGTTTTCTTTTGAGGAACTTTGCAGCAGCGTTCTGTACTATTTGGAGACGCGCAATAGACTGTTTGGGTATGCCAAAGTAGAGAGAGTTGCAATAGTCCAACCGCGATGTAATGAGCGCATGGATTGCAATCTCTAGTGTTTTCTCAGAAAGGGAGGATTTAATTTTAGAGAGAAGACGTAACTGAAAAAAGCAAGAACTAATCACCGCATTGATTTGTTTTTCAAATTTCAGGTTTTGATCCCAGAGAACACCTAGGTTCTTAATGCAAGATGACTTTGGATCAAGATAGTCCAGATCAATGTTGCTGCTATTATAGTTGTCATGGGGGCCAAAGACTATAACCTCGGTCTTGGATTCATTCATAAATAAGAAATTTTGAGAAAACCACATTTTTACTTCCTCTATGCATGCAAAAAGAGATTTTAGAGAAGTATCTTTGTTGCGTTTCAGAGGGAAATAAATTTGTGTATCATCTGCATAGCAGTGAAATGATACGCCATGCTTTCTGAAAATGGAGCCCAGAGGAAGTAAATATATGGAAAAAAGAATGGGTGCGAGAATAGACCCCTGCGGCACTCCACAGGAGAGTTGGGCTGGTGAGGAAGAAAAATTACCCAGTTTAACAGAGAAACTTCTATTTGTTAGATAAGATCTAAACCAGCTGAGGACAGTTCCCTGGATGCCCACAGAGTATTATAGTCGGGATAATAGTTTTATGATCAACTGTATCAAAGGCCGAGGTTAAGTCTAACAGTATTAGGATCACAGAGTCACCAGCATCGGTTGCTAACAGTATATCGTTAGAAACCCTTAAAAGTGCAGACTCTGTGCTGTGCAGAGGCTTAAAACCAGACTGGAAAGTTTCAAGAATTTGATTTGCGCTAAGATGAGTTTGGAGTTGATTGAGAACCGTTTTCTCCAATGCTTTTGTAATAAAAGGAAGGGTAGAAATCGGTCAAATTATTAAAATCCCTAACATCAAGTGAAGGTTTCTTGAGCAAAGGTGTAACAGTAGCTTGTTTTAGTGTATCAGGGATAGTCCCTGTGCTCAAGAATTTATTCATAAGAGACACCAAACATGTTCCAACCGAATCAAAAGTTTGTTTCAAGATACGCGGAGAAAGAACATCAAGAGAGCTGAAGGAAGGTTTCAAATGATCAACAATTTCTCTGAGAGACAGAAGAGAAACAGGGTCAAACACACTCCATATGGGCGAAGAACAACCCAGTTCAGGCGAGACATTAGCAGATGATTGCAACTGAGATCTTAGAGAGGTGATCTTCTCACAGAAAAACCTTGAGAAACCTTCACATAGTGATACTGAAGGATTTGAAATCACAACTATAGGAGGATTGAGAGCAGACTTTAACACAGAAAATAAGGCTTTTGAGCTATGATGATTTTTTAAAATTAAATTAGAAAAATACTTTGACTTAGCAGATATCATAGCTTTCTGAAAAGCACTAAGGGAGTTTTTCAGCATTTCATAAGAGATTTGTAGCTTATGACTTTTCCATTTACGTTCTGCTCTTCTACACGTTCGCCTCAGAGAGCGGATGGTATCATTGAGCCATGGTTCAGTCTTAGGTTTTGACTTCTTAGCTTTTAAAGGAGCAGTGGTATTTAAAACCTCAGAGCATACAGTATTAAACACACTAAGATGTTCTTCAGCATCCAAGTCGGGTAAGGGTGACTCCAGGGACAGAGACGGACACACCTCATTAAAATTCCTCATGGAAACAGGGAGAAAAGGAACGAGTCCATTGTGCAATAGATGAAAGGTGCGATCTTGTAGGAGGAATCTTTCACCCACTGAACCATGTTAAATGAGTCAATAAGATTTAAAAACTCCATTGTTAGAGGCTTTGACTGACAGCACACATGAATATTAAAATCCCCTAATAGAAGAATATTGCTGTAATTAGTTACACATTCGCCCATAAAAGCAGTAAATTCACTTATAAAATCTTTCACTGAGTGAGGGGGGCGATACACCAGCGCTAACAAAACAGGATCGTCAAATTCCAGTCGCAGCAGCTGTACTTCAAAGCTACTGTAGAATGTAGACGGGACAGAGTGACAGTAGCTACTAAAACGTTTTTTTTAGATTACCGCTAGACCACCTCCGCGTCCAGAAGAGCGGGGAGAGTTAAAGAATGTGCAGCCTTCCGGAATCAACTCAGCAAAAGGACTTAAATCACCAACCTTCATCCAAGTTTCTGTGATGCACATAAAATCCAGTGCGTGGGTAGTGAAAAAGTCATTTAAAATGAACGTCTTATTGACTAGCGACCGAGCATTAATCAGAGCCATCCTGGAAGGTGATACCGAGTCAGAGATCGCGGGAGAGAGGACTCTATTCAAAAAACGAAGATTCTCTAGAGTAGCTCCACCACGACGAACACGGATAGGAGGGTAGCAGGGGATCGTCGAAGTAGAATCCGGGAGAATGGTCCGAAGCCAGCGAACAGGTGGATCGATCAAACGCCAACCAGCACATCGGCCAACGCCTAGATTCCACGTCGTCATGGAGACGAAGCTGGACGCGCGGCCGGCGAGTAGCGTCATTTTCAGTTTGACAGCAACCCCTCCGCTTGCCGCGTCTCCTGCGGCGCTTTCTGCGGGGAACCCCATGAGGCCAACTGCACAGATATTCTGGAATATCCCAGGTAGAGTTTGGAGAGCAGGATTGTGATCCAGCCACAGAGCTTTTTGACTCTGGGTTAAATGTGGCCACAAAAGAGTCTCGAATATCCAGAAGTAACTGGCGATCATAAACCAGAAGCGAGTAGCAGTTTGATACAGATAAAAACACACATATAGCACAGAGAAGCAGAGACGTCAGACGGCATGCCACATACACCGGCGCCATCTTCCTTCCAACCCAGCATTAAATAGTATTAAAAATACTATTAATCACAGCCGCAAAAGAACTGAAATGACAGTCTTCATCTTCGTCATCTTCTTCTTCAGCAAGTCAGTCAGCTGTATATCAGTATATCACAGTATCATCAGTATAACCCAGTATATCACAGCTTCTCTATCTGTCCATAATAGAGCTGCATGTGTGGTCAGGTCATGTGATGCAGTAAATGTTGTGAACACTCTCTCATCAGTGTGTGTGTGTGTTTCAGCGGTTGTCGTCGGAGGGATTGATATGATGTCTCAGGCTCTGGTTCTGGCCAAGAAACCTCACGTGGTCATCGGTAAGAGCTTATGAGCGCGTGATGTTCAGACGGATCACAGGATCTGTGCTGAATGTTAGATTTGAATCATGGGTAATAATCCTGCTCTGCCTCGCAGCGACTCCGGGCCGCTTGATCGATCACCTGGAGAACACCAAAGGGTTCAACCTGAGAGCGCTCAAATATCTGGTGATGGACGAGGCCGACCGCATTCTCAACATGGACTTTGAGTCCGAGGTACAAACACACACACTCACACACATACCACTATATATATAATTATAGAGTTGTAATCAAAATTATTAAACCCCCACAAATCAGGTTTATTGGCAAAATTTACAGACTTTCAGCTGTTTGCAATGACTAATCAAACAAAAGTAATTGAAATAGCTCAACACAATTGTTTCAAGTGGTTTCCCCAGATTAAACTGAAAATGCAACTTTTAATGACTTCTGCAGTCTCAAAATTATTCTCCCCTGAATAGAATCCCTCACAACAGCACAAATCTGCAGAACAGGTGTTGTCTCACTAATCAAGGGCTTCGTTAGCTGCACCAGGTGTGCTTGAGCTAGAACACATGTAATATCTGAACTGGCGAGGTTTGTTGAGTGCCACGTTTGACTGCATGTTAGAAATATGGCAGAGTCAAAAGAATGGTCCTAAAAGTTAAGAGAATATATCATCGCCCTTCACAAACAAGGAACAGGATACAGAAAGATAGTGAAGGCACTAAATGTTCCTCGAGACACTGTTGGAAGCATAGTTCGCAAGTCCAAAGTTAAAGGAACAGTGGTTGCACTCCCTGGACAGGCAGAAAAAGGAAGATATTAACGGTTCAGAGAAACCCTGGAGTGACTGCAGAAAGACCCGATGGCCACACACACTGAGGTTTCAGCTGCACAGTACAGCTCGTACTAAACACATGCAACAACTCCAGGACTACACCACTATTGACCCAGAAGCACAAGAACAGTGCTCAATCGTATAAATTAGCCACAGAAGCTTCGGGATTCTGTTCTGTGGAGCGATGAAAACTTTCCGTCCCTCTGGATCAGCGGTGTGTCTGGAGGAAGAATGAAGCATCAGCTGTGAAGAACACGGTCTACAGTTCACCATGATGGGTCAGTGATGGATCAGTGATGGATCAGTGTTGGGTCAGTGATGCTCTGCGGCTGATCTATATCCTCCGGCACTTGAAACTACAGCGTGAGGAAAGAGAGATGATCCACTGAAGTATCAGGAGATCCTGGGAGAAAACATCATCCGTGAGTGAGGAAGCTGAAGCTTAACCTTCAACAGGACAACGATCCCAGCATTCCTCACAGATTCCTCAGAAACAGAAGCTGCTGTCGATTATCTCGTTTGCTGAAGCTCATAACAGCAAAAGGCTGTTCTACTCAGTGCTGCAGAAGTCATGAAGTTGTATTTCCAGTTTAATTTGGGGAAACCACTTGAAACGTTTGTTGTGTTGAGCTATTTCATTTACTTTTGTTTGATTTGTTCATTGCAAACAGCTGAAAGTCTGTCAATTTTGCCAATAAACCTGATTTGCAATGGCGGTTGAATAATTTTGATCACAACTGCATATAGAGCTCAATAATATGATGACAGAAGGTGAGCTCAGGTGTTTGTCTCTCAGGTGGATAAAGTCCTGAAGGTCATTCCGCGCGACAGACGCACATTCCTGTTTTCGGCCACCATGACTAAAAAGGTAAAGGTCTGCATGTTTGTGAAGCGGCCGCTGATGCGGTCGAGCGTCTGTTGATGTGCTCTGGTCTCACTGGTTTCAGTCTGCTGATGTGCTCTGGTTTCACTGGTTTCAGTCGGTTGATGTGCTCTGGTCTCACTGGTTTCAGTCTGTTGATGTGCTCTGGTCTCACTGGTTTCAGGTGCAGAAGCTTCAGCGAGCTGCTCTACGGGACCCCGTCAAGTGCAGCGTTTCCACCAAATACGCCACCGTCGACAAACTGCAGCAGTACTACATATTCATCCCATCAAAGTACAAGGTTCCTTCAGCTCCTCCGTCCTTCTGTTGTCACTCTCCTCAGACATGTGTATCAGTCGTGTTTCAGCCCTCATGAACGCTTGTGTGTGTGTGTGTGTGTGTTGTTAGGACTGTTATCTGGTCTCTATCCTCAATGAACTGGCCGGAAACTCCTTCATGGTTTTCTGCGGCACTTGTAATAATGCCCAGCGTGTGGCGCTGCTGCTCAGGAACCTGGGAATCACTGCCATTCCACTGCACGGTCAGATGAGTCAGGTACTCACACACACACACACACACACAGCCATCCCACTGCACGGTCAGATGAGTCAGGTACTCACACACACACACACGGCCATCCCACTGCACGGTCAGATGAGTCAGGTACTCACACACACACACACACACGGCCATCCCACTGCATGGTCAGATGAGTCAGGTACTCACACACACACTCTCACTCACACCGCTTGTGTGTCGCGTTTCCATTGTTTTTGTGTCATGGACTGACGTGTGTGTCTCCACCTTCAGAATAAGCGTCTCGGCGCACTCAACAAGTTCAAGTCCAAGTCCCGCTCGGTGCTGCTGGCCACGGATGTGGCGTCCCGTGGGCTGGACATCCCTCACGTCGACTGCGTCATCAACTTCGACATCCCCACACACTCCAAGGTACACGAGCAACTTTGACATCCCCACACACTCCAAGGTACACGAGCAACTTCGACATCCCCACATACTCCAAGGTACACTAGCAACTTCGACATTCCCACACACTCCAAGGTTACACGAGCAACTTCGACATCCCCACACACTCCAAAGTACACGAGCAACTTTGACATCCCCACACACTCCAAGGTACACGAGCAACTTCGACATCCCCACATACTCCAAGGTACACTAGCAACTTCGACATTCCCACACACTCCAAGGTTACACGAGCAACTTCGACATTCCCACACACTCCAAGGTTACACGAGCAACTTCGACATCCCCACACACTCCAAGGTTACACGAGCAACTTCGACATCCCCACATACTCCAAGGTACACTAGCAACTTCGACATTCCCACACACTCCAAGGTTACACGAGCAACTTCGACATCCCCACACACTCCAAGGTTACACTAGCAACTTTGACATCCCCACACACTCCAAGGTTACACGAGCAACTTCGACATCCCCACACACTCCAAAGTACACGAGCAACTTCGACATCCCCACACACTCCAAGGTTACACGAGCAACTTTGACATCCCCACACACTCCAAGGTTACACGAGCAACTTCGACATTCCCACACACTCCAAGGTTACACGAGCAACTTCGACATCCCCACACACTCCAAGGTTACACTAGCAACTTTGACATCCCCACACACTCCAAGGTTACACGAGCAACTTCGACATCCCCACACACTCCAAAGTACACGAGCAACTTTGACATCCCCACACACTCCAAGGTTACACGAGCAACTTCGACATCCCCACACACTCCAAGGTTACACTAGCAACTTTGACATCCCCACACACTCCAAGGTTACACGAGCAACTTCGACATCCCCACACACTCCAAGGTACACTAGCAACTTTGACATCCCCACACACTCCAAGGTACACTAGCAACTTTGACATCCCCACACACTCCAAGGTTACACTAGCAACTTTGACATCCCCACACACTCCAAGGTACACTAGCAACTTTGACATCCCCACACACTCCAAGGTTACACGAGCAACTTCGACATCCCCACACACTCCAAGGTACACTAGCAACTTTGACATCCCCACACACTCCAAGGTACACTAGCAACTTTGACATCCCCACACACTCCAAGGTTACACGAGCAACTTCGACATCCCCACACACTCCAAGGTTACACGAGCAACTTCGACATCCCCACACACTCCAAGGTTAGACTAGGAACTTCGACATCCCCACACACTCCAAGGTACACTAGCAACTTTGACATCCCCACACACTCCAAGGTACACTAGCAACTTCGACATCCCCACACACTCCAAAGTACACGAGCAACTTCGACATCCCCACACACTCCAAGGTACATGAGCAACTTCGACATCCCCACACACTCCAAGGTTAGACTAGGAACTTCGACATCCCCACACACTCCAAGGTACACTAGCAACTTCGACATCCCCACACACTCCAAAGTACACGAGCAACTTCGACATCCCCACACACTCCAAGGTACATGAGCAACTTCGACATCCCCACACACTCCAAGGTTAGACTAGGAACTTCGACATCCCCACACACTCCAAGGTTACACGAGCAACTTCGACATCCCCACACACTCCAAGGTTAGACTAGGAACTTCGACATCCCCACACACTCCAAGGTACACTAGCAACTTTGACATCCCCACACACTCCAAGGTACACTAGCAACTTCGACATCCCCACACACTCCAAAGTACACGAGCAACTTCGACATCCCCACACACTCCAAGGTTAGACTAGAACTTCGACATCCCCACACACTCCAAGGTTACACTAGCAAGATCGACATCCCCACACACTCCAAGGTACACTAGCAACTTCGACATCCCCACACACTCCAAAGTACACGAGCAACTTCGACATCCCCACACACTCCAAGGTTAGACTAGGAACTTCGACATCCCCACACACTCCAAGGTTACACTAGCAAGATCGACATCCCCACACACTCCAAAGTACACGAGCAACTTCGACATCCCCACACACTCCAAGGTACATGAGCAACTTCGACATCCCCACACACTCCAAGGTTAGACTAGGAACTTCGACATCCCCACACACTCCAAGGTTACACGAGCAACTTCGACATCCCCACACACTCCAAGGTTAGACTAGGAACTTCGACATCCCCACACACTCCAAGGTACACTAGCAACTTTGACATCCCCACACACTCCAAGGTACACTAGCAACTTCGACATCCCCACACACTCCAAAGTACACGAGCAACTTCGACATCCCCACACACTCCAAGGTACATGAGCAACTTCGACATCCCCACACACTCCAAGGTTAGACTAGGAACTTCGACATCCCCACACACTCCAAGGTTACACTAGCAAGATCGACCGATGTTTTTACACAACTGAAGGGCCTCACACTGAATGTGAATGTATACATTTAAATGTAGAGCTGTTCACACCAGGCGCAATCAATTGCGGTGTCACACTTTTTTTTTTGGGGCCAATTAGATTTGAGCTTTAGATCACGTGTCCAGAGTTGCTGTGATTGGTGAAAAAAACAGACGGAAGGTATTCCGGAAAAGAGAAGATTATGAGTGTTGAGTTCTAGTCGCATTGGTGTCTGAGAATGGATTTATTCTCACACATTTCTCTATTTCAGAGTATAATTTGTTCATTTTCAGTGTGAAAGGAGTGTTAAAGCAAACCGCATCTCTGGTTCTAATTCTCTTTCGCTGTACTAGCCTTCTCTCTCTCTCTCTCTCTCTCTCTCTCTCTCTCATTGCATTTTATAAAGGTCACATGCCTCTTGATGAGATTGTAGTTGTCAGTATATGTGTAGCATCACTGCAGTAATGATAGACAGGTACAGTAGGCTCTTGAATCTGGTTCTGGTCTTTCTAAAGATTCCTGTTCCGATTCATCAATTTGAATGAATTGTTCACCCAAAAAGCACAGAAACAGATTTCTGTCATGAGCTACTCGCCCTCATGCTGTTCCAAACCTTTCTGATGTGAAACACTAATGATGTTGTTCATATCAGTTTGACTCTAGATGGTCGTTTGAACGTTGATCACGTCACGTGTGGTAAACAG
Source organism: Gila orcuttii (assembly GCA_026230005.1). Taxonomy (NCBI): domain Eukaryota; kingdom Metazoa; phylum Chordata; class Actinopteri; order Cypriniformes; family Leuciscidae; genus Gila; species Gila orcuttii. The sequence continues at coordinate 66,727,245 of JAPDVR010000003.1, forward strand.
AAGCTCGAACAAGCTTGACGTGAGATTCTGTGATTCTTATCTAGAGTTTCAGAGATGATGAGAGAATATATTACAAATACACGCACACAGGTTTGAACTTTAACTGACTGTCAATCATCTGATGCTTCGTCAATTAATCAAACCACAATACTTTCAAGAAAAACATTTGATTAGCTTTAACCCTCTGAGGTCTAAGGGGTTTTTGGGGTCCTTGAGGTGTTCTGACATTTGTGCTTTTTTCAGTTATTTATAAACATGTTAATGGCAAAGGTGTAAATTCACTCTATATAGCACAAACGGGCTACCGTAATATGTGAGCAACATGTATGTATATGTTTGTATTTTTTAGAGAATAATGTTTATGCGTGGTTATTGAAAAAACTAAAACTTAAAGTTTCTGAAATAAGGCCACAAAACACATACTAAATATGTGTCCACAAGACTTTTGACTAATGGATGTTGTTGCCTAGAATTTTTGCTTCAAAATGATCTGAAAATCATCCTGCCTAATCATTTACACAAAACAATACATTGATTTGAATTTTATAAGACACCTTTTGTTTGGAAAGGCAATATGCGTGGAGGCGTGTTCACACCTGAGAAGACAAAGGCCGGATAATGTGCCACATACATAATGAGCTGCATATTAATTAGCCCTTTCACACAGGTGTGTCACAGGATCCCAAAGAATGCAAGGACAAAAGAAATTATCTATACATACATATTTTACAATTAGAAATTGTAACCAATTACAAATAGGTTACAATTACAACAATTACAATTTTAACAATATTTCAAGTGTATTCTTTCTTTGTAAAAAGTATACATTTTATCATACGTATTAAAAAAGGTAAGGATTCATTAGTTTGAATATTGGAACAAACACTATAATAACATCTTAGTTGATAATTCAATATACCTACTTTATTTTTGACAAAACATCATACTATAGTATATTTAACTATGAGCAGAAATTGGTGAACAAAAGCTTAACTATTTAATGTGACAGTAGTTTTTTTTTTACAGTCAAAACTTTATAATCTATCCAAAACTAATCACAAAATCTTGTCTAAACATTCATATTTAGTCTGTAACATATTGTGTATGATATATTAGCATATACATGTGAATTTGCAGCTTGTTGCTTATACAGACATTTTATTTCAACATATTTCAGTCTATTTTTACTCATCTTAGTAGGCTATAGCAATATAGTTTGGATGTGTTCATGTAAAAATAACATGTTTACTAATGTAGATGCGAGAGTGAATGAACGGCACAGACACGCGCCGTATAACTGTAGTAAACAAAGCGCGCGCGCCTGCATGGCGTTCATTCATCATTTAGCCTACACACAGACACGCAATTTATATTTAAACAGTCTTTTTGCGGTTTATAGTAGGGGTGCACCGAAATTTCAGCCGCCGAAAATGTTCGCGGAATTACAGTTAATTTTCGGAAGCGTTTCAGAATGGACTTAACTGACAGAGAGAAGGCAGAACGCGCATCATGTTTGTTTTTCTTTATTTGGCGAAAAGCACAACACTTTTTTTATTGTGAGTATACACAAAAAAATAGACACTTATCAGGATCTAATGATGTACAACACTTAATATGTAAGATCAAAATCAACGGAGTATTTTGAGTTACTTTTGCACTGATGAGAAAAAAAGTGAGCTGGTATCGCCGGCGATACCGCCGACCCCAGAGGGTTAATATAGTCCTGAAAAACTCTGTTTGTGCTTTTTTTTTCTGTGCTTGATTACTGGCTGTTTATGTGTTACTCAATTAATGGAAGAATACTTGAGTTAGATGCTGTTAATTTAAATTGACATTTGATTTACTTGATTAAAACCGTTTGAAGAAGTGTTGGCCTGTGTTTGCTAACCCTAATGCTAGCTGTGTTCTCCGCAGGACTACATCCACCGCGTGGGCCGCACGGCGAGAGCAGGGAGATCTGGGAAGTCCATCACCTTCGTCACACAGTCAGTCACTCCTCCCTCCTTCAGTCGCTCAGTGATTCTGCTGTTGGTTGTGGGCTCAGGCCTCAGAATCTGTGTTCAGCGTTCAGGAGAATCAGTGTTACTAGCTTCAGTCTTCAGTCTTTTTCATACACCTATATGTATGCCAATTTTGGGATGTCGCATATAAAACCACTGGATGGAAACGCAGAGATAAATTCTTAAAAAGCGCATAGGAAACATCCCATTTTGTGCAAAAGTTAAATTCAAACTTTGGATGGAAACAAAGCTATAATTGGCTAAAGAACTGATGAACCAGTGAAGGATTTCAAGCTTTATTCATGCAGGTCTGATGAAGTCTTGATTAATCTTCTTCAGAGCGACTGAGCAACTGTTGATCGTGGTGTGTGTGTGTTTGCAGGTATGACGTGGAGCTGTTCCAGCGCATCGAGACGCTGATCGGGAAGAAACTGCCCGCCTTCCCCACACAGGAAGAGGAAGTGATGATGCTGGTGGAGCGAGTGAGCGAGGCTCAGCGATTCGCACGCATCGTACGTCCTCCTGCCATGTGATCCGCTACTGTGGAGTGTGTGTGTGTGTGTGACGCTGTGTTTCTTCTGTCAGGAGATGAAGGAGAGCAGCGAGAAGAGGAAGAGGCCCAGAGCGGCGGAGGAAGAGGACGGCGAGCAGTCGAGCGGCGTGAGGAAGATGATCAAGGGTGGCTCCTTCAGAGGAAAGCGAGGCGGCGGCCGCGGCTTCAAGAGAGGGAGATGAAGAGCAGGCGTGCGTCTGTAGTTTCTCCCTGTGAATCTAATAAATGCTGCATTCTCTTCTCCATTTTGTGAACTGTCCCTTTAAGATAATATAAATATGTGCATTATGAATTTCTTTGAAGCCGCGTCCCCCTTTGGCAGAGAACAGACCACAACGTTACTTCTTTTAGAGGCGTTTCTCAATGGCAAGTACGCCAAGTCAAGACTTGTGTTTTTGGCAGTTCGGACTTGGTGAGTTTGACTTCGGGGAAGAACCCTGGAGTCCGGAGATCCAGCGAACAGAACAACTCTCGGTTACTGGCCTCGACAGGAGTCTGACTGCAGCACACGATGATTGCAGTTGTGCTTTATAAAGAGGCCGAGGACGGACAGGAGATGTGTCTCCAGCTTTGTGCGTTTATCTAATCCTTAAGCTTTTCTCGTCACCTGCCTATGTATTTATAAATGTGACTGGACAGTTACTTGCTATACCTCTAAATAAAAAGTAACAAAAGTTTAACATTGTTTTATTTATTTGACAATTTTATGTGTTATTTTTGGTGTAAGCTGTAGTATGTGGTGATTTTAATTGGTCCTGGTTATACTGAGAAGAGTTTCTAATATATAATTTCTTCATTCATATAAATGCACCTGAAGAACAGGTAAGTTTTTGGTAATGAAACTTCCAGAGAGGTTGACGCTCAGTTAGGTGCACTAACTTCACATTACTGAAGTGCCTGAGCCTCATCGGTGTCATGTACATCACTGACCAGCGCTGACTTCAACAGAATCTGCATATTTAATTAATGCATCACAGAAATCTTTAATCTTGCAGGGAGCAATGATGGTAGCGAAGTGATACTTTTAAATATTAAACTAAAACCACCCCTTAGGTGGTAAGTCACTATCTTAAAGGGATAGTTCACCCAAAAATGTAATTCTGTCAGTATTTACTCACCCTCATGTTGTTCAACCCCGTAAGACCTTCGTTCATCTTCGGGACACAAATTAAGATATTTTTATTAAATCTGAGAGCTGGATCACTCCTCCATAGGCTTCTTCAGGGATTGAACTTGCAGGCCCCGAAAAGTTATTAAAGACATCGTTAAAATAGTCCAAGTGACTACGGTGGCTCAATCTTAAGTTTATCAAGCGACGAGAATACTTTTTGTGCGCAAAAAAACAAACAAAAATGACAACTTTATTTCAACTAATCATTTCCTTTGAGCAACTGCCCCTCACAATTCCTGTGCATGTCCCTGCTTGACTAGACCTGAATGATGATTTCATGTAGGTTAAGGATTTATTAATAGGATAATAGGAATAATAATTTAACAGCATTAAATGCAGCACAGAAGTCTGGAAAATTCTCATAGTTCTTCTCACACAGCTGAAGGAACATCCCACATGTACGACCAATAGGGCGCCTTGTGAAATCTGACATCACGGCAAACTCAACAGAGATGCGGTCTCACACAATCAAGTGACATCCTGTGCAGAACCTGTTTCTCATCATCCATTTCTCTGATGTACCTTTTCAGATGATGTGCTACTTCTCTTTGCTTTGCTGTCATGTCAGCAGGGAACTTCAAAAGTCCTAAGACCTTTTTAGTTGTTGGTAACCCAGCGGGCACCTTGACGTCAATTTAACGTCAATATGACATCAAACATTATGTCAAAATGATGTCACGAAATAGGTCAAAAATTAAAGTCATATTGACGTCAAAGTGTCAATGTCAATTTGATGTCAAGATTTTGACCTCTGCTGATGTAATTTTTATGTTATTTTGATGTCATGCTTTGTTTGTATTTGTCAATTCAACATTTATTTGACGTCATGATGTTGATGTCATTTTAATCCATTATTGAAGATACCTGATGTTAACAAGCAGAATTACCAAAGGAGAAAATACAAATTAAGCCATCATTTTGGTGATCAATGTTTGCTTGAGTTGGGCTCTTGGCCCTTAAACTATTAATATTTCAATTTTGTTTGGCTGATGTAATTTAGTTACTCCCAGATGAACATTGAGAAAAGGTGATCAGGTGGTGTTGGTTGTGTTTTGACATAATCATCACTAGATCTGAATCACTAAAGTCATTTAGAGTGTCTTTAACTTGTTAAATACAGTAACATTGTGAATATATAGCAAACAATTATCAGTATTTTCAATATAATCCAAAATATTTCTTAAAACTTGTTCTGATCAGAAGACTTTGAAAAGACTTTAAATATTCTATTTAGACACAATGACATCAATAATCAGACTGTGAATCTCAACAATGGTGACAATAATAAAGCATGTTGCAGTGCATTATGGGTGCCACCAATCAAAACTCATTCATGGCTCCCATCATGCATTGCGGTATGAATAAATTATTATCTGATTTGTCTTAGAATATTTTGTTTGTTACCATTGTTGAGATTCATACACTGATTCTAGATGTCTGTGTGTGCCTAAAACAAATATTTAATTTATCAGAACAACTTATAGGAAATCCTTTTTTGATTAAATTAAAAATGCAGGATCTTATGCTGTAGAATCACTGTGATGCTGTTATTACCAATATAAATCTAAGTCAGAGATTAGACTCTAAATGAGTTCAGTGATTCAGGGCAAATGATGATTATGTCAAAACATAACTAACTCCATCAGATCACCTTTACTCTTTGTTCATCTGGCTGTTCACCACTCAGTTTCAGCAGCCAAACAAAATCTAAAGTTAAAAACTTTAGGGTCAAGAGCCCAACTAAAGCAAACATTGATCACCAAAATGGTGACTTAAAATTTGTATTTTCTCTTTTGGTGATTCTGCTTGTTAACATCAGGTATCTTCAATAATGGATTAAAATGACATCAACATCATGACGTCAAATAGATGTAGAATTGACATCAAATACAAACAAAGCATGACATCAAAATAACATCAAAATGACATAGCAGAGGTCAAAATCTTGACATGACATTGACACTTTGACGTCAATATGACTTTAATTTTTGACCTATTTTGTGACGTCATTTTGACATAATGTTTGATGTCATACTGATGTTAAATTGACGTCAAGGTGCCCACTGGGAAGAGTTAGCATACATCTCTTTTAGCTCCTCAAAAGTAAGGGAGATTTGTGATTGTGCATGCGCAAAACAACAGCTCTCTACAACAATCTCCTCACTCAGACACAGATTGAATCACTGCTGCTAGAAACGATGCTGCCCACGGGTAAAAATGCTTTCATTTCTTGGAAATTCCGCTGCTATTTTGTTTTTAAAGAAGAAAATGCCAACAACATGTTTGTACAGTGCAAACTTTGTATTCTCTATTTTCCTGTTGAAGAAATATTTCCATTTTATTTTTTCCTTGTAGGCTACATGTCAAGTTAAAAATAAAACAAAATAATGTGTAATACCATACTGTAGCCACTAGATGTCTGTATAGTCCTTTACATAAATATTTATTCGGGGCTGTGAAATTCTTAATAAATAAAAGTTGTTGTTTTTTAAAATAATATCTGTCCTTGAAGTAATCCAAAAGTAATCAGTTACATTACTTTCATATTGTGGTACTTGGATTACGTTACTGAATACTTTTTTATGAAGTAATTTGTAACGGAATCCATTTTTAAAGTAACCCTCTGAAGCCTGATAATCACTTTGTAGTGAGATGATGCTGGTCTCATCATTATTTTCACTTTCAGACTCAATATCTGAAGTACTGTCAGCTGACTTGTTTGGCCTAGTAGCTATGTAGAACTGCCTCATGTATTGTGCCAATGGAGACATCACTGGAAAGAACATTTTGTCTGAAGTCCCAAACTTCAAATGTGAAGTCACATTCATCACCCTTACAAGAATTCCCATCTGGGAAGAAAAGTTCTTTACCTTCTTTAAGGATCTCATTGTATCCTGCATTAATGTCCATTGCAACCTTTCTAGTACCCCCTCCTTGTTTTGTTCTGACCTGTTTTTTTTCTTTGTTTTCTGTATGAATCCAGCCAAGTTCAATCTGTTGCTTACTTGCTTTGGCTCTGGATTTGGGTTTAGAAGTCTCAGGTGTCTCTTCAGATTGGGGTTTAGTTGTAGATGGCTTTCTCAGTTTCATCTTTTCTCTCAGTCTTTCAAACAGACCCAACTTCCTTTTGGAAGCAGGGTTTTGATTGTGGCAAAAATTGAAAAGAGCAAGTCTATCTCCATATGAGGGAATATAGTTGGTCAGAGCTGAATCCTCCATTAGCAAGATAACATCTCTGTCGATCTGTGGATTAAAAAAATAATATGCCATTTGCCTTTCAAAAGTACAATCAAGGTCAGTTTAAAGGTATAAACTAATGATTTATATGTTTCTAATGTGTAGGCAGTAGTCATTATGAGTGTACAGAAAATGTACATTACATGTATTATTAATTGTTTGTGTTGTGAAAAAAAGATTGTTCTGCGCATGCGCGTGCGGTTTGTGTTTGTGTTTGGAGCTCCGTCGAATTGATTCAAAAATCCTTGATTTTCTTCTTTACCACTCATTTATAAACAAGCACTTTCTATTTTTACAGCATGTGAACTTATCTTCGATACTATTCCTAAAAACAATCGGATTGTTTTGATATCGCTACTTAGATCCAACTTTCCGAATCTCCGCTACTAGCCTTTAACCCGCTAGCGTTGCACGCGTGGCCTCTCGCCTATCGATCGTCTCATTTACACACTTTTCACTGAAAGGATACGTGTTATATCCAGGATTTCAGTCCTAAATTAGTAGTGATATTGGTAGTATCACTACTAATTTACTGTTCATCTGTTATAATGGCGAATATATCGGATGTGTGTCTAACGTTACCTCTGAGTGCAGGTGAGGACACATTCGAGCTGCATTCGGTGCTGTTGGAGCTGGAGTCCGTGGAGAAGCAGATCCGTGGTCTGCTAGAGAGGCAAGCCGAGCTGCGAGATCGGCGATCAGCGCTTGAAACATCACGCGCCGATGCTCACAAGTCAGTGGTTAGTAACTTTTTGACTCCGACCTCGTCTACTCCGTGTACTTCTCTGCACAGGACGCAAGCACCCAGGACGCGATCATCCCTGGCTTCATTCACTCCGGCACCGACACAACACCATGGACCCTGGGTGATCCCACAGCGGAAGACACGAGCCAGGACCAGACCAAGAACCTCTCCACCGCTCCCGGTCTTCGAGATCTCCACCCGGAACCACTTCTCCCCTCTTCGCGAGTTGGAACGCGACGACGCCGTGATCATCGGCAGTTCCATCGTCCGTCATGTCCGCGCTACCTCAGGTAAGGGTAATGTGCGCACTCACTGCTTTCCTGGTGCTCGTGTTCTAGATGTCGCTGCACATGTTCCCGAGATCCTGAACGGTGACGAGCGCGTCGGAGCTGTGGTGCTGCACGCGGGAACGAACGACATCCGGCTGAGGCAGACGGAGGTTCTGAAGAAGGACTACAGGAGCCTGATCGAGACGGTACGCAGCACAGCGCCTGAGGCAACGATCATCGTGTCTGGACCGCTTCCCACGTACCGACAAGGACAGGAAAGGTTCAGTAGATTATTTGCACTAAATGAATGGTTAATGTCATTGTGTAATGAACAGAAACTGCTCTTTGTAAATAATTGGAATCTGTTCTGGGAGCGACCTAGGCTCTACCGTGCTGATGGCCTGCACCCCAGCAGAATCGGAGCGGCTGTTCTGTCGGACAACATCTCCAAGACGTTACACACCATCTGACTAGTAAGTCAAAGTCCAAATCACAATCTCTGCTGTCCCAACTTAATTGATACAAGTAGTGTAGAACATTATATAGAAACTGTGTCTATTCCTCGTTTAGTGAGGCCAAATAATAAATCTACTGTAGGATCTAGGAAAAATCTTATTGTAATTAAACCAGAAAATCTCAATATCAGTGAACAAAAACAATTTCTAAAGCTAGGTCTTCTAAACATTAGATCGCTCACACCTAAGGCGGTTATTGTAAATGAAATGGTCACAGATAATAATTTCGATGTTCTGTGCCTTACTGAAACCTGGCTTAAACCAAATGATTATTTCGGTCTAAATGAGTCTACTCCACCAGGATACTGTTATAAGCATGAGCCCCGTCCGATCGGTCGTGGCGGCGGTGTTGCAACAATCTATAGAGATATCCTAAATGTTACTCAGAAAACAGGTCACAGGTTTAATTCGTTCGAAGTACTTGTGCTAAATGTTACGCTCTTAGATGTAAGAAAGAAATCCCTATTATCTCTAGCCTTAGCGACCGTATATAGACCTCCAGGGCCCTATGCTGATTTCCTAAAAGAGTTTGCAGACTTTCTCTCAGATCTATTGGTCAATGTCGATAAAGCAATAATTGTTGGAGATTTTAACATACACGTAGATAACACAATTGATGCATTAGGGGCTGCGTTTACAGATTTATTAAACTCATTTGGGGTCAAGCAAAACGTCAGTGGTCCCACTCATCGTCTAAATCATACACTAGATTTAATTATATCATATGGAACCGATCCAACCGATATAGATATTATACCGCAAAGTGACGATCTCACTGATCATTGTATGGTAACGTGCATATTACGTACTGCTGAAATTTGTCATGTTGCGCCACGTTATCGACCAGGCAGAACAATCCTTCCAACCACTATAGATAGATTATCAAATAGCTTACCTGATCTATCTCAGCTGCTCAGTGAACCCCAACAAACAGATGAACTAGAGGAAATGACTAGCAGTTTGAGCACCATTTTCTCTAGTACATTAGATATTGTTGCACCAATTAGATTAAAAAAAGTTAGAGAGAAAACTAAAGCACCATGGTACAATAGTACTACACATGTTATCAAGAGAGAAACTCGTAACTTAGAGCGTAAATGGAAACAAACTAATTTAGAGGTCTTTAGAATCGCGTGGAAAGACAGTATGTCACGTTATAAAAAGGCTCTAAAAGCAGCCAGGGCTGAGCATCTCCGCAAACTAATAGAAAATAACCAAAATAATCCAAGGTTTTTATTTAACACCGTGGCTAGACTAACAAATAAACAGACATCACCAGAGCAAAATATTCAGTTACAGTATAGTTTTAATGATTTTATGAATTTCTTCAACGAGAAAATAGAAAGCATCAGAAACACAATTGTAAATGTACAATCCTCTATGGTGTCTTATGATTCAGCCACAATTATCGCCCCTCAAGAACAACTACACCGCTTTACAACTATAGGACAGGAAGAGCTAAATAAACTTATCACTTCATCTAAACCAACATCATGTCTATTAGATCCAATACCCACTGAACTACTGAAAGAAGTGTTACCTGTAGTGGAAGAGCCTCTTCTCAATATTATTAACTCGTCTTTATCTTTAGGTCATGTTCCAAAAATATTTAAGCTGGCAGTTATAAAACTTCTCATTAAGAAACCGCAATTAGATCCAAATAACCTAGCAAATTACAGACCCATTTCAAATCTTCCATTTATGTCTAAAATACTAGAAAAAATTGTGTCCGCTCAATTGTGCTCTTTCTTGCAAGAAAATGATATCTATGAAAAATTTCAGTCAGGATTCAGACCGCATCATAGCACAGAAACTGCGCTAGTTAGAATCACAAATGATTTACTTTTAGCTTCTGACCAAGGCTGTATCTCAATACTAGTTCTACTCGATCTTAGTGCTGCGTTCGACACTATAGATCATAAAATACTCTTGGATCGACTACAAAACTACACTGGTGTTCAGGGACAGGCATTAAGCTGGTTTAGATCGTACTTATCGGACCGTTACCATTTTGTCTGTTTAAATGGTGAAAAATCAAAGATAACGTCAGTAGACTATGGAGTGCCGCAGGGATCGGTGTTAGGCCCTCTGCTATTCTCAATATATATGCTGCCACTGGGTAATATTATAAGAAAACATGGAATTAATTTCCACTGTTATGCTGATGACACTCAATTATATATTTCATCACGACCAGATGAAAACACTAACTTATCTAAATTGACAGAGTGTCTTAAAGATATAAAATGCTGGATGACGTGTAATTTCCTGCTATTAAATTCAGATAAAAAGGAGGTATTACTTATTGGTCCAAAAAACTACCCACAAAACCTCGTACAATACAACTTTAATTTAGAAGGATGTCCAGTTACTTTATCCACTACAGTAAAAGACCTGGGTGTTATACTAGACCACAACTTGTCTTTCGAAAATCATACTTCATATGTTACAAGAACAGCCTTCTTCCACCTTAGAAACATTGCTAAGCTACGTAATATGCTATCAGTTTCTGATGCAGAAAAGTTAGTTCATGCATTCATGACCTCAAGACTAGATTACTGTAACGCTTTATTAGCTGGTTGTCCTACATCCTCAATAAACAAGCTACAGTTAGTCCAAAATGCAGTTGCTAGAGTTCTTACTAGGTCAAGAAAATATGATCATATAACACCAATTTTATCATCTCTACATTGGTTACCTATTAAGTTCCGTATCAATTACAAAGTACTATTACTGACCTATAAAGCCCTAAATGGTCCAGCTCCTGTGTATTTAATGGACCTTCTATCGCCCTACAATCCATCGCTTTCTTTAAGATCACTAAATTCAAGGCTTCTGGTCATTCAAGTCAAGTCAAGTCAAGTCAAATATATTTATATAGCGCTTTTCACAATACAGATTTTATCAAAGCTGCTTCACAGTATCAATCAAAACAACTTAACAATGTTTGTTTATTACTGGAAAAAAGACATCCAAGTTTGGTAGAGCTGATCAATGGTATGATTGGTTAATTAATTTGAATATCCCCAACTGAGCAAGCCAAAGGCAACAGTGGCAAGGAACAGAAAAACTCCATCCAGTGACCTAATGGTGTCCTAACACCCCATCAGATGACCCAATGGAGAAAAAAAACCTTGGGAGAACCCAGGCTCAGTCGGGGGCCAGTTCTCCTCTGGCGTTTATGAACTAGAGGCCGAATTTACAGTAACTGTCAGATAAAAAAATGTATATGAATGCCTGGCTAAATAGATGCGTCTTCAGTCTATTTTTAAACTGGGAGAGCGAGTCTGAGCTACGAACGATATCAGGAAGGCTATTCCAGAGCTTCGGAGCTAAATGTGAAAATGCTCTGCCTCCTTTGGTGGATCTGGATATCCTAGGAATGACCAGAAGCCTCGAATCTAGTGATCTTAAAGAGCGCGATGGATTGTAAGGCGATAGAAGATCCGTTAAATAGACTGGAGCTAAACCATTTAGAGCTTTATAAGTCAAAAGCAATACCTTGTATTTAATACGGAACTTTATAGGTAACCAATGAAGTGATGATAAAATCGGTGTTATATGATCATATTTTCTTGATCTAGTAAGAACTCTAGCGGCTGCATTTTGGACAAACTGTAGCTTGTTTATTGAAGATGCAGGACAACCAGCTAATAAAGCATTACAGTAATCTAGTCTCCACCCGGAACCGCTTCTCCCCTCTTCGCGAGTCGGAACGTGACGACGCCGTGATCATCGGCAGTTCCATCGTCCGTCATGTCCGCGCTACCTCAGGTAAGGGTAATGTGCGCACTCACTGCTTTCCTGGTGCTCGTGTTCTAGATGTCGCTGCACATGTTCCCGAGATCCTGAACGGTGACGAGCGCGTCGGAGCTGTGGTGCTGCACGCGGGAACGAACGACATCCGGCTGCGGCAGACGGAGGTTCTGAAGAAGGACTACAGGAGCCTGATCGAGACGGTACGCAGCACAGCGCCTGAGGCAACGATCATCGTGTCTGGACCGCTTCCCACGTACCGACTAGGACAAGAAAGGTTCAGTAGACTATTTGCTCTAAATGAATGGTTAATATCATGGTGTAATGAACAGAAACTGCTCTTTGTAAATGATTGGAATCTGTTCTGGGAGCGACCTAGGCTCTACCGTGCTGATGGCCTGCACCCCAGCAGAATCGGAGCGGCTGTGCTGTCGGACAACATCTCCAAGACGTTACACACCATCTGACTTGTAAGTCAAAGTCCAAATCACAATCTCTGCTGTCCCAACTTAATTGGTACAAGTAGTGTAGAACATTATATAGAAACTGTGTCTATTCCTCGTCTAGTGAGGCCAAACAATAAATCTAGTTTAGGATCTAGGAAAAATCTTATTGTAATTAAACCAGAAAATCTAAATCTCAGTGAACAAAAAGAATTTCTAAAACTAGGTCTTCTAAACATTAGATCGCTCACACCTAAGGCGGTTATTGTAAATGAAATGGTCACAGATAATAATTTCGATGTATTTTGCCTTACTGAAACCTGGCTTAAACCAAATGATTATTTCGGTCTAAATGAGTCTACTCCACCAGGATACTGTTATAAGCATGAGCCCCGTCCGATCGGTCGTGGCGGCGGTGTTGCAACAATCTATAGAGATATCCTAAATGTTACTCAGAAAACAGGTCACAGGTTTAATTCGTTCGAAGTACTTGTGCTAAATGTTACGCTCTTAGATGTAAGAAAGAAATCCCTATTATCTCTAGCCTTGGCGACCGTATATAGACCTCCAGGGCCCTATGCTGATTTCCTAAAAGAGTTTTCAGACTTTCTCTCAGATCTATTGGTCAATGCCGATAAAGCAATAATTGTTGGAGATTTTAACATACACGTAGATAACACAAATGATGCGTTAGGGGCTGCGTTTACAGATTTATTAAACTCATTTGGGGTCAAGCAAAACGTCAGTGGTCCCACTCATCGTCTAAATCATACACTAGATTTAATTATATCATATGGAACCAATCCAACCGATATAGATATTATAGCGCAAAGTGACGATCTCACTGATCATTGTATGGTAACGTGCATATTACGTACTGCTGAAATTTGCCATGTTGCGCCACGTTATCGACCAGGCAGAACAATCGTTCCAACCACTATAGATAGATTATCAAATAGCTTACCTGATCTATCTCAGCTGCTCAGTGAACCCCAACAAACAGATGAACTAGAGGAAATGACTAGCAGTTTGAGCACCATTTTCTCTAGTACATTAGATATTGTTGCACCAATTAGATTAAAAAAGGTTAGAGAGAAAACTAAAGCACCATGGTACAATAGTACTACACATGTTATCAAGAGAGAAACTCGTAACTTAGAGCGTAAATGGAAACAAACTAATTTAGAGGTCTTTAGAATCGCGTGGAAAGACAGTATGTCACGTTATAAAAAGGCTCTAAAAGCAGCCAGGGCTGAGCATCTCCGCAAACTAATAGAAAATAACCAAAATAATCCAAGGTTTTTATTTAACACCGTGGCTAGACTAACAAATAAACAGACATCACCAGAGCAAAATATTCCGTTACAGTATAGTTGTAATGATTTTATGAATTTCTTCAACGAGAAAATAGAAAGCATCAGAAACACAATTGTAAATGTACAATCCTCTATGGTGTCTTATGATTCAGCCACAATTATCGCCCCTCAAGAACAACTACACCGCTTTACAACTATAGGACAGGAAGAGCTAAATAAACTTATCACTTCATCTAAACCAACATCATGTCTATTAGATCCAATACCCACTGAACTACTGAAAGAAGTGTTACCTGTAGTGGAAGAGCCTCTTCTCAATATTATTAACTCGTCTTTATCTTTAGGTCATGTTCCAAAAATATTTAAGCTGGCAGTAATAAAACCTCTCATTAAGAAACCGCAATTAGATCCAAATAACCTAGCAAATTACAGACCCATTTCAAATCTTCCATTTATGTCTAAAATACTAGAAAAAATTGTGTCCGCTCAATTGTGCTCTTTCTTGTAAGAAAATGATATCTATGAAAAATTTCAGTCAGGATTCAGACCGCATCATAGCACAGAAACTGCGCTAGTTAGAATCACAAATGATTTACTTTTAGCTTCTGACCAAGGCTGTATCTCAATACTAGTTCTACTCGATCTTAGTGCTGCGTTCGACACTATAGATCATAAAATACTCTTGGATCGACTACAAAACTACACTGGTGTTCAGGGACAGGCATTAAGCTGGTTTAGATCGTACTTATCGGACCGTTACCATTTTGTCTGTTTAAATGGTGAAAAATCAAAGATAACGTCAGTAGACTATGGAGTGCCGCAAGGATCGGTGTTAGGCCCTCTGCTATTCTCAATATATATGCTGCCACTGGGTAATATTATAAGAAAACATGGAATTAATTTCCACTGTTATGCTGATGACACTCAATTATATATTTCATCACGACCAGATGAAAACACTAACTTATCTAAATTGACAGAGTGTCTTAAAGATATAAAATGCTGGATGACGTGTAATTTCCTGCTATTAAATTCAGATAAAAAGGAGGTATTACTTATTGGTCCAAAAAACTACCCACAAAACCTCGTACAATACAACTTTAATTTAGAAGGATGTCCAGTTACTTTATCCACTACAGTAAAAGACCTGGGTGTTATACTAGACCGCAACTTGTCTTTCGAAAATCATACTTCATATGTTACAAGAACAGCCTTTTTCCACCTTAGAAACATTGCTAAGCTACGTAATATGCTATCAGTTTCTGATGCAGAAAAGTTAGTTCATGCATTCATGACCTCAAGACTAGATTACTGTAACGCTTTATTAGCTGGTTGTCCTACATCCTCAATAAACAAGCTACAGTTAGTCCAAAATGCAGTTGCTAGAGTTCTTACTAGGTCAAGAAAATATGATCATATAACACCAATTTTATCATCTCTACATTGGTTACCTATTAAGTTCCGTATCAATTACAAAGTACTACTACTGACCTATAAAGCCCTAAATGGTCCAGCTCCTGTGTATTTAATGGACCTTCTATCGCCCTACAATCCATCGCTTTCTTTAAGATCACTAAATTCAAGGCTTCTGGTCATTCAAGTCAAGTCAAGTCAAGTCAAATATATTTATATAGCGCTTTTCACAATACAGATTTTATCAAAGCTGCTTCACAGTATCAATCAAAACAACTTAACAATGTTTGTTTATTACTGGAAAAAAGACATCCAAGTTTGGTAGAGCTGATCAATGGTATGATTGTTTAATTAATTTGAATATCCCCAACTGAGCAAGCCAAAGGCAACAGTGGCAAGGAACAGAAAAACTCCATCCAGTGACCTAATGGTGTCCTAACACCCCATCAGATGACCCAATGGAGAAAAAAAACCTTGGGAGAACCCAGGCTCAGTCGGGGGCCAGTTCTCCTCTGGCGTTTATGAACTAGAGGCCGAATTTACAGTAACTGTCAGATAAAAAAATGTATATGAATGCCTGGCTAAATAGATGCGTCTTCAGTCTATTTTTAAACTGGGAGAGCGAGTCTGAGCTACGAACGATATCAGGAAGGCTATTCCAGAGCTTCGGAGCTAAATGTGAAAATGCTCTGCCTCCTTTGGTGGATCTGGATATCCTAGGAATGACCAGAAGCCTCGAATCTAGTGATCTTAAAGAGCGCGATGGATTGTAAGGCGATAGAAGATCCGTTAAATAGACTGGAGCTAAACCATTTAGAGCTTTATAAGTCAAAAGCAATACCTTGTATTTAATACGGAACTTTATAGGTAACCAATGAAGTGATGATAAAATCGGTGTTATATGATCATATTTTCTTGATCTAGTAAGAACTCTAGCGGCTGCATTTTGGACAAACTGTAGCTTGTTTATTGAAGATGCAGGACAACCAGCTAATAAAGCATTACAGTAATCTAGTCTCCACCCGGAACCGCTTCTCCCCTCTTCGCGAGTCGGAACGTGACGACGCCGTGATCATCGGCAGTTCCATCGTCCGTCATGTCCGCGCTACCTCAGGTAAGGGTAATGTGCGCACTCACTGCTTTCCTGGTGCTCGTGTTCTAGATGTCGCTGCACATGTTCCCGAGATCCTGAACGGTGACGAGCGCGTCGGAGCTGTGGTGCTGCACGCGGGAACGAACGACATCCGGCTGCGGCAGACGGAGGTTCTGAAGAAGGACTACAGGAGCCTGATCGAGACGGTACGCAGCACAGCGCCTGAGGCAACGATCATCGTGTCTGGACCGCTTCCCACGTACCGACTAGGACAAGAAAGGTTCAGTAGACTATTTGCTCTAAATGAATGGTTAATGTCATGGTGTAATGAACAGAAACTGCTCTTTGTAAATAATTGGAATCTGTTCTGGGAGCGACCTAGGCTCTACCGTGCTGATGGCCTGCACCCCAGCAGAATCGGAGCAGCTGTGCTGTCGGACAACATCTCCAAGACGTTACACACCATCTGACTAGTAAGTCAAAGTCCAAATCACAATCTCTGCTGTCCCAACTTAATTGGTACAAGTAGTGTAGAACATTATATAGAAACTGTGTCTATTCCTCGTCTAGTGAGGCCAAACAATAAATCTAGTTTAGGATCTAGGAAAAATCTTATTGTAATTAAACCAGAAAATCTAAATCTCAGTGAACAAAAAGAATTTCTAAAACTAGGTCTTCTAAACATTAGATCGCTCACACCTAAGGCGGTTATTGTAAATGAAATGGTCACAGATAATAATTTCGATGTATTTTGCCTTACTGAAACCTGGCTTAAACCAAATGATTATTTCGGTCTAAATGAGTCTACTCCGCCAGGATACTGTTATAAGCATGAGCCCCGTCCGATCGGTCGTGGCGGCGGTGTTGCAACAATCTATAGAGATATCCTAAATGTTACTCAGAAAACAGGTCACAGGTTTAATTCGTTCGAAGTACTTGTGCTAAATGTTACGCTCTTAGATGTAAGAAAGAAATCCCTATTATCTCTAGCCTTGGCGACCGTATATAGACCTCCAGGGCCCTATGCTGATTTCCTAAAAGAGTTTTCAGACTTTCTCTCAGATCTATTGGTCAATGCCGATAAAGCAATAATTGTTGGAGATTTTAACATACACGTAGATAACACAAATGATGCGTTAGGGGCTGCGTTTACAGATTTATTAAACTCATTTGGGGTCAAGCAAAACGTCAGTGGTCCCACTCATCGTCTAAATCATACACTAGATTTAATTATATCATATGGAACCAATCCAACCGATATAGATATTATAGCGCAAAGTGACGATCTCACTGATCATTGTATGGTAACGTGCATATTACGTACTGCTGAAATTTGCCATGTTGCGCCACGTTATCGACCAGGCAGAACAATCGTTCCAACCACTATAGATAGATTATCAAATAGCTTACCTGATCTATCTCAGCTGCTCAGTGAACCCCAACAAACAGATGAACTAGAGGAAATGACTAGCAGTTTGAGCACCATTTTCTCTAGTACATTAGATATTGTTGCACCAATTAGATTAAAAAAGGTTAGAGAGAAAACTAAAGCACCATGGTACAATAGTACTACACATGTTATCAAGAGAGAAACTCGTAACTTAGAGCGTAAATGGAAACAAACTAATTTAGAGGTCTTTAGAATCGCGTGGAAAGACAGTATGTCACGTTATAAAAAGGCTCTAAAAGCAGCCAGGGCTGAGCATCTCCGCAAACTAATAGAAAATAACCAAAATAATCCAAGGTTTTTATTTAACACCGTGGCTAGACTAACAAATAAACAGACATCACCAGAGCAAAATATTCCGTTACAGTATAGTTGTAATGATTTTATGAATTACTTCAATGAGAAAATAGAAAGCATCCGAAATACAATTGTAAATGTACAATCCTCTATGGTGTCTTATGATTCAGCCACAATTATCGCCCCTCAAGAACAACTACACCGCTTTACAACTATAGGACAGGAAGAGCTAAATAAACTTATCTTTGCAGCGAAACCAACAACATGTTTATTAGACCCAATACCCACTAAACTACTGAAAGAAGTGTTACCTGTAGTGGAAGAGCCTCTTCTCAATATTATTAACTCGTCTTTATCTTTAGGTCATGTTCCAAAAATATTTAAGCTGGCAGTAATAAAACCTATTATTAAGAAACCGCAATTAGATCAAAATAACTTAGCAAATTACAGACCCATTTCAAATCTTCCATTTATATCTAAAATACTAGAAAAAAATGTGTCCGCTCAATTGTGCTCTTTCTTGCAAGAAAATGATATCTATGAAAAATTTCAGTCAGGATTCAGACCGCATCATAGCACAGAAACTGCGCTAGTTAAAATTACAAATGATTTACTTTTAGCTTCTGACCAAGGCTGTATCTCAATACTAGTTCTACTCGATCTTAGCGCTGCGTTCGACACTATAGATCATAAAATACTCTTGGATCGACTACAAAACTACACTGGTGTTCAGGGACAGGCATTAAGCTGGTTTAGATCGTACTTATCAGACCGTTACCATTTTGTCTGTTTAAATGGTGAAAAATCGAAGATAACGTCAGTAGACTATGGAGTGCCGCAAGGATCGGTGTTAGGCCCTCTGCTATTCTCAATATATATGCTGCCACTGGGTAATATTATAAGAAAACATGGAATTAATTTCCACTGTTATGCTGATGACACTCAATTATATATTTCATCAAGACCAGATGAAAACACTAACTTATCTAAATTGACAGAGTGTCTTAAAGATATAAAATGCTGGATGACGTGTAATTTCCTGCTATTAAATTCAGATAAAACGGAGGTATTACTTATTGGTCCAAAAAACTACCCACAAAACCTCGTACAATACAACTTTAATTTAGAAGGATGTCAAGTTACTTTATCCACTACAGTAAAAGACCTGGGTGTTATACTAGACCGCAACTTGTCTTTCGAAAATCATATTTCATATGTTACAAGAACAGCCTTTTTCCACCTTAGAAATATTGCTAAGCTACGTAACATGCTATCTGTTTCTGATGCAGAAAAGTTAGTTCATGCATTCATGACCTCAAGACTAGATTACTGTAACGCTTTATTAGCTGGCTGTCCTACATCCTCAATAAACAAGCTACAGTTAGTGCAAAATGCAGCTGCTAGAGTTCTTACTAGGTCAAGAAAATATGATCATATAACACCAATTTTATCATCTCTACACTGGTTACCTATTAAGTTCCGTATCAATTACAAAGTACTATTACTGACCTATAAAGCCCTAAATGGTCTAGCTCCTGTATATTTAATGGACCTTCTATCGCCCTACAATCCATCGCGTTCTTTAAGATCCATAAATTCGAGGCTTCTGGTCATTCCTAGGATATCCAGATCCACTAAAGGAGGGAGGGCGTTCTCGCATTTCGCTCCTAAACTCTGGAATAGCCTTCCTGATACTGTTCGTTGCTCAGACTCACTCTCCCAGTTCAAAACTAGATTAAAGACGCATCTCTTCAGCCAAGCATTCACATAATGCTTGCCTCTTATACTACTGTTGAATCAGATCGAATGCATTAATATTATGAACAGCAGCTACGCTAATTATTTCCCATCTGCTTTTCTGCTGTTATCTCGGGACGCTAGTCCCGAGGTAAATAGCGTTCTTCAGCTACAGTCTGTATCCAGCCTCTCACGGAGACTTCAGAGTCCCCAACACCTGCGATGAGACGACTCGACGCCTGTGAAGAGACGACTCAACGCCGGCGATATGTTATGCCCTAAATTAATACATGATGATTAACTAACTGTATTTTTTACGTACATTTCTGAAATGCACTTTCTGTAAAGCTGCTTTGAAACAATATGTATTGTGAAAAGCGCTATACAAATAAATTTGAATTGAATTGAATAGTCTCGAGGTCATGAATGCATGAACTAACTTTTCTGCATCAGAGACTGATAGCATATTACGTAGCTTAGCAATGTTTCTAAGGTGGAAAAAGGCAGTTTTTGTAACATATGAAATATGCTTTTCAAAAGACAGGTTGCAGTCTAATGTAACACCCAGGTCTTTTACTGTAGCGGATAAAGTAACAGGGCATCCTACTATGTTAAAGTCGTGCTGTGAAAGGTTTTGTGGACGTTTTTTAGAACCGATAAGTATTACCTCTGTCTTGTCTGGATTTAATAAAAGAAAATTACGCGTCATCCAATCTTTTATATCTTTAACACAATCTGTCAATTTGGATAATTTAGCGTATTCATCTGGCCGTGATGAAATATATATTTGAGTGTCATCAGCATAACAATGGAAACTAATTCCATGTTTCCTTAGAATATTACCAAGTGGCAGCATATATATTGAGAATAATAAAGGGCCTATCACAGATCCCTGCGGCACTCCATAGTTTGCCGAAGTTATAATTCCTAGGATATCTAAGTCCACTAAAGGAGGGAGGGCATTCTCGCATTTAGCTCCTAAACTCTGGAATAGCCTTCCTGATATTGTTCGAGGCTCAGACTCGCTGTCCCAGTTCAAAACTAGATTAAAGACGCATCTCTTCAGCCAAGCATTCACATAATGCTTACCTTTTATACCACTGTTGAATCAGATCGAATGCATTAATATTATGAACAGCAGCTATGCTAATTATTTCCCATTTGCTTTTCTGCTGTTATCTCGGGACGCTAGTGGCGTTTGTCAGCTCCAGTTTGTATCCAGCCTCTCACGGAGACTTCAGAGTCCCCAACACCTGCGATGAGACGACTCGACGCCTGTGAAGAGACGACTCAACGCTGGCGATATGTTATGCCCTAAATTAATACATGATGATTAACTAACTGTATTTTTCTATGTACATTTCTGAAATGCACTTTCTCTAAAGCTGCTTTGAAACAATATGTATTGTGAAAAGCGCTATACAAATACATTTGAATTGAATTGAATTGAATAAGCAATCAGAAAAGAGAGATGAGTTGTTGTTTTTTTGGGCGATCTTCGTTCTCAAGTTCTCGTACGTGACAGTGACGATCGATCATGAGTACTCTGGTCGATCATGAGTACTCTGAAACACATTATTACAATATCAAATATGTTTAGGAAAGTGTCTGCGTCAGGACTGTGGGTTGATGTGTGTTTCAGGAAAGGTTCAGTACTCTCTGCTGCTGCTCTGGCTGGAGTTCCTCGCCTGCCACCGGGACGCAAACCACCAGGACCCCCTCCAGGACCCCCGCCACCACAGATCCTGCAGCTGTACGCCAGCACACGTCGCACAGGTACACGCTACACACACGCCACACACCAGGTACATGCTACACACGCTACATGCCAGATACACGCTACACACACACGCCACACACCAGGTACATGCTACACACACACGCCACACACCAGGTACATGCTACACACACACGCCACACACCAGGTACATGCTACACACGCTACATGCCAGATACACGCTACACACACACGCCACACACCAGATACATGCTACACACGCTACATGCCAGATACACGCTACACACACGCCACACACCAGATACATGCTACACACACGCTACACATCAGATGCCACACTCCAGCCACGCGCTACACTCCAGCCACACGCTACACTCCAGCCACACACTCCAGCCACACGCTACACTCCACTCCAGCCACACGCTACACGCCAGCTACACGCCAGATACACACTCCAGCCACACGCTACACTCCAGCCACACACGCTACACTCCAGCCACACACTACACGCCAGCCACACGCTACACTCCAGATACACACTCCAGCCACACGCTACACTCCAGCCACACGCTACACTACAGCTACACGCTACACTCCAGCCTCACGCTACACTGCAGCCACACGCTACACTGCAGCCACACGCTACACTCCAGCCACACGCTACACGCCAGCCACACGCTACACTGCAGCCACAGGCTGCACTCCAGCCACACGCTACACTCTAGCCACACGCTACACTCTAGCCACACGCTACACGCCAGCCACACACTACACTCCAGCCACACTCCAGCCACGCGCTACACTCCAGCCACACGCTACACGCCAGCCACACGCTACACGCCAGCCACACGCTACACTGCAGCCACAGGCTGCACTCCAGCCACACGCTACACTCTAGCCACACGCTACACGCCAGCCACACACTACACTCCAGCCACACTCCAGCCACGCGCTACACTCCAGCCACACGCTACACTCCAGCCACACTCCAGCCACACGCTACATGCCAGATACACGCTACATGCCAGATACACACTCCAGCCACACGCTACACTCCAGCCACACACTACACGCCAGATACACGCTACACGCCAGATACACACTCCAGCCACACACTACACTCCAGCCACACGCTACACGCCAGCCACACGCTACACTCCAGCCACACGCTACACTCCAGCCACACGCTACACGCCAGCCACACGCTACACTGCAGCCACACACTACACGCCAGATACACGCTACACGCCAGATACACACTCCAGCCACACACTACACTCCAGCCACACGCTACACTCCAGCCACACACTACACGCCAGATACACGCTACACGCCAGATACACACTCCAGCCACACACTACACTCCAGCCACACGCTACACTCCAGCCACACGCTACACTCCAGCCACACGCTACACTCCAGCCACACGCTACACGCCAGCCACACGCTACACTGCAGCCACAGGCTGCACTCCAGCCACACGCTACACTCTAGCCACACGCTACACGCCAGCCACACACTACACTCCAGCCACACTCCAGCCACGCGCTACACTCCAGCCACACGCTACACGCCAGCCACACGCTACACGCCAGCCACACGCTACACTGCAGCCACAGGCTGCACTCCAGCCACACGCTACACTCTAGCCACATGCTACACGCCAGCCACACACTACACTCCAGCCACACTCCAGCCACGCGCTACACTCCAGCCACACGCTACACTCCAGCCACACGCTACACTCCAGCCACACTCCAGCCACACGCTACATGCCAGATACACGCTACATGCCAGATACACACTCCAGCCACACGCTACACTCCAGCCACACACTACACGCCAGATACACGCTACACGCCAGATACACACTCCAGCCACACACTACACTCCAGCCACACGCTACACGCCAGCCACACGCTACACTCCAGCCACACGCTACACTCCAGCCACACGCTACACGCCAGCCACACGCTACATGCCAGATACACACTCCAGCCACACGCTACACTCCAGCCACACGCTACACTCCAGCCACACGCTACACGCCAGATACACACTCCAGCCACACGCTACACTCCAGCCACACGCTACATGCCAGCCACACGCTAAATGCCAGCCACACGCTACATGCCAGATACACACTCCAGCCACACGCTACACTCCAGCCACACGCTACACTCCAGCCACACGCTACATGCCAGGTTCACACTACACACAGCACATGCACATCAGATGCACGCCACATGCTACACGCCAGATACACGCTAACACTGAGCCAAGGTCTTTAGCTTAAATTCTTTTACCAATTCAAACTTTCTTCATGTTTTTTGTTGATTGTGTTTTATGTGTTGTGTGTGTTATTCCCCGCTCACTGTTGTGTGTTTATGTCAGAGGGCAGCGGTGGCTCAGAGACTGAAATGATGGACACTGGAGCATGAAACTCTGACAGCGAGAGCGACACAGACGACGACAGCGACTCTCAGGACGACAGCAGCGGAGAGAGAGACAGTACAGATGCTGGCACGCGAGTGACGGCTGATCGCTATACAAAAACGCTACACTCCAGCCACACGCTACATGCCAGATACACACTCCAGCCACACGCTACACTACAGCCACACGCTACACGCTACACTCCAGCCACACGCTACACTCCAGCCACACGCTACACGCCAGATACACACTCCAGCCACACGCTACACTCCAGCCACACGCTACACGCCAGCCACACGCTACATGCCAGATACACACTCCAGCCACACGCTACACTCCAGCCACACGCTACACTCCAGCCACACGCTACACGCCAGATACACACTCCAGCCACACGCTACACTCCAGCCACAAGCTACACTCCAGCCACACGCAACATGCCAGGTTCACACTACACACAGCACATGCACATCAGATGCACGCCACATGCTACACGCCAGATACACGCTAACACTGAGCCAAGGTCTTTAGCTTAAATTCTTTTACCAATTCAAACTTTCTTCATGTTTTTTGTTGATTGTGTTTTATGTGTTGTGTGTGTTATTCCCCGCTCACTGTTGTGTGTTTATGTCAGAGGGCAGCGGTGGCTCAGAGACTGAAATGATGGACACTGGAGCATGAAACTCTGACAGCGAGAGCGACACAGACGACGACAGCGACTCTCAGGACGACAGTGGCGGAGAGAGAGACAGTACAGATGCTGGCGCGCGAGTGACGGCTGATCGCCACGATGACCGCGATGAGGAGAGAGACCGGGGCGAGAAACACACAGGTGGCCTTCACTAACTGCAGCCATGGAGTACAGATATGAGTGCTGTAACTCCAAGCTCTTTCCCCAGAATTAGGTACAAACATAAACTAAAAAAAAACATGTTTTCTGAAGGGAACGTGACTGGTACTTAGAATTAATATAATTTAATACTAAAGTGTTTTCTTATGAGATATTTGAGTCAGTTTTTATAAAGGCATCTTTACTTTTGACCGTTGGGATCAAATAGGTAATCCGACACTGATAAAGATATGAATGTTGCACTGTGTTTGTTTCCCTCAGGTTGCAGTGTGCGGTTCGCAGACATGCCTCCGCCCAAAGACAAGAGGAAGAAGAGGGTGGCGAAGACGAAGAGCATCACACCACTGCAGGCCATGATGCTCCGGATGGCAGGTGTGTGTGTGTGTGTGTCGGTCAGCACTGATGAAGAGCTTGATCTCGCTCTCAGACAGGAGTGGCATACAGACGGGTGTGTGTGTGTGTGTGTGTTTGTTCAGGTCAGTCTGTCCCGGAGGAAGAGGAGGAGGAGGATGAAGAGGAGTACTCGGACTCTGAGGAGTCGGATGCTGAGGACCAGGTCTCTGCCGAAGCCGCTCAGTCATTGGTCAATCCCAGACTTTCTGTTCCATCGGCACCAATGGCAGCGCAGCAGCCTCCTCCACACATGCAGGCTCCACCAATCACAGGGCCTCCTCCTTTAGGACCGCCACCTGTTCCTCCAATGAGGCCGCCAGGCCCCCCGTCCGGCCCGCCTCCAGGCCCGCCAGGTGTGTGTGTGTGTGTGTGAACGACTTATAATAATGGCCACACTGATGCTTTAATATGCTGTTGTTGGTTTGCAGGAATGCCTCCACACGCCCCCTCCACCCCGCTCCCCCCACCCCCCCCCGCCCCGCCTCGCCTCCACCCCGCTCCGGCTACCCCCCGCATGGCCCCGCCCCGGGCTGCTTTTTTGTCCTTAGCCAATCACATGCCTGTTTCTCTTTGCAGCGTCACGTGATTGTGTTTTATCTGTAAACATGAATAAAAATGTCAAACCCCTGCCGAGTCCTTTGGTAATGATGTTGGTAAAGGATGTTGTCTATTACCACCTGACCTCGAATAGAGCCCTTCAGGACTGACAGCAGAGCGACGTGTCTTCAGAAGAACGGTTTCCTGAGGAGCCACTGAAGGTGGAGTAATAACTCGACAAGTAAACAGTATTCTGCTCCAGGGTTTCCACGGGGCATTAAAAAACATTAAAAGTCCTTAAATGGATTTTGCGAAAATTAAGGCTTTAAAAGGCATTAAAAAGCATTAATTTTGATTCCTACAGTCATTATTTTTTTTTATAGTTTTGCAGAGAATTTTATATCAATTTATTTGAATATAGCCTTCATAATTAATTATTTGTATTTGCTGTCGCAAAATATGTACGTTCGTGTGATAAATATGCGGAACCAGTTTGGTAATTGCAAAAGTGCCGTGATGCGGAGGTGACGCGGGTCTGTTGTACAGCGGTGGACAGGTCTGAACCTTGAAAAAATGGGAAAGTGCAAATTCCAGCCAAAGTGGCTGGAAAACAAAACTTTTAAGACATGGTTGCAGCCCATTAGTGGTAAAAATGAAGGATTTTGCGGCGTTTGTAAAAAAAAAAGCATTTAAGTTGGGGACAATGGGAATCAGCGCCGTAAAATCCCATATGCAGTGTGACGACCACAAATCGTCGTTAGATTTAAATAGTACATTGTGTTTAATTTGTCGTTTAATGAGATCTAATATATGTTGCTAGTAGCGAGAATAGACCCGACTGTTACATGCATGCACTTTAATGGTCCAGTAGCAGACCTTTTGCCAAGCATGTCAGAGGTTCTGGGTTCTAATCCGCACTAAGTAGTATATATTTTTTTCCTCATCATCATGTTTATTAGTCGTTGTATATCAAACACTGACACGTTTGTGTGCATTATGTTTTGTGATTTCACCGTAACAAAAAGAGTCTCACCGCAACGGATTGAAGCGCGCGTCCAAGAGAAGACTGCACTAGCCACAACAGAACACTGCAGGGCTCTAAAGTGTCACTCATTTCTGTCTTTTGTCACGCACTCCCGCCACACATTGTGTTTCTCACGCTGAAAAACTATTTATAATATATTTAATATGCCGCAGCGCCCCAAATGTCTCTGGCCGCGCCGCTCTCACTGTAACCGGCAGGAATCAAGCGCGTCTCCCCTGGAGTTCTTTGTCGAGCCTGCCACTTTTCAGCCAATCAAAAAAAAAGAAAGGGGCTACACATTAGCCAATCAGAAAATAGCACTATTGTATCTGGGTAAGATTCAAGATAAGTCATGATCTCCTGTTTTAATGTTACAAAAAATTCACAACTTGTTTGACACAAACAATGACAACTTGACTGCTGTTAGAGAACGTTTCCCAGATAATTAGCATCAATTTTCATGAGTGTCTGTAACTTAGACAACAGTTTTACAGCCTGTTCACTGACAACACCTGCTCAGAACAAGTAGTCCAGGCCTAATCATATTTTCGTTTTCACACGATGACTAACATATTGTCACATTATAAACATCTCTCTCTCCAAATAGGCTTAATAATTTTATAAGCACTAAATAAATTAAAGTGTATTGCATAGTCGATGTTATAGGTCACTTTTAAAATCATGTCATATTTTATAATTATATCCGGGCCATGGATGCATTAATCATTGCATCTGTCTTTCACAGATGTCAGGTAAAAAGCAATTAAGCATCCTCTCATCCGCCCTGAGAGGAAAGCCCCCTAAAAAGGCCAGGTTAGAGGATGCCGGCCCAGAGAAGGTGGCGAACAGGGTAGGCCCATTAGAGGAGGAGACGGTGCCGGTAGAAGAGGAAGAGAATAAATACTTCGTATTTGGATGAATTGTCAGAGCCATGCGTCAAATCTTCTCTTTTGCAAGTCTGAGCAATTATTAATAACAACAACAAAAACACTAATAATAATATTACTAATGAAACACCACCATTCCTGCGACCCGTCCTATACGCCGCGAGATGTTTAAAAAATGGTGGGGACACAATCGACATTTCCCACCCGCAAATTACACCTATGTGTTCCAGAAAAAAAAGAAAAAAAATGTATATATATATATATATCCGTGGTTAGTCATG
Source organism: Gila orcuttii (assembly GCA_026230005.1). Taxonomy (NCBI): domain Eukaryota; kingdom Metazoa; phylum Chordata; class Actinopteri; order Cypriniformes; family Leuciscidae; genus Gila; species Gila orcuttii. Next base: position 66,755,383 of record JAPDVR010000003.1, read on the forward strand.
GGTCGTATATGGCATTAAATTTAATTTGAAGATACCTGCAGAAACCCTCTGCTTAATCCTACATACATTAGTGTCTGAACTTAAAACTTGACATCTACACCCTTTATTCAAATACTATTAATGTGTTGAAAGATTTTGTACGCATATTGTGTTGGGATTTTTTTTTACTTTTTGAACAATTCTTCTAAAAAAAACGCTTCGTTATAATTTGGTTGTTTAAATAAATTAAACGTGCGCTTTGCTTGTGACATTAGGATAAATACAAATGCTATTTTTAAGTCATTGAGGAAAGATGATGAAATATGACGTAGATGTACGTATATTTATATATTTAATGGTGTTTGGTTTGAACAGAACTCAAGTAAAGTACAGATTCCCCATAATAGTTTCTCATTTAGGGTTTGTGTCATTATTTGAAGTAATTTCCATGTAATTCATAATCGATAAACACACAATGGTGTTAAAATCCAGTCAGGCTGTTCTTTCACACACACACACTCGCGCTGTTTGCGCGATCCTCCGTCACTTCCGCTCGAGGGCGGGGCTTCAGCAACACGTGGGTAACGCGCCGCAAACATGGCGGATCCTAGAGAAGCGTCTTCAGATGAAGAGAAGAAACACACACACAGAGCCGAAGACACACACACCGAAGACATGGAGCCGAGCGAAGACACACACACCGAAGACATGGAGCCGAGCGAAGACAACCACACCGAAGACATGGAGCCGAGCGAAGACACACACACCGAAGACATGGAGCCGAGCGAAGAGAACCACACCGAAGACATGGAGCCGAGCGAAGACACACACACCGAAGACATGGAGCCGAGCGAAGACACACACACCGAAGACATGGAGCCGAGCGAAGACAACCACACCGAAGACATGGAGCCGAGCGAAGACACACACACCAAAGACATGGAGCCGAGCGAAGACAACCACACCGAAGACATGGAGCCGAGCGAAGACACACACACCGAAGACATGGAGCCGAGCGAAGACACACACACCGAAGAGACACACAAGAGTTTCAGAGACCTTGTGAGACACGCGCACACAGTCATCTTCATCACACTCGGTTATTACTGTTAACACGGGCTGTTTACTTTAGTGCCCATTACTTTCGTGATGCGAAACGACTCTTTCTGAATCAGAGAGTCTTTGAACATTAATTATTGTGTTGATTTCATGAAACTCTGGTGCGCGTTCCCGCCGCCTGCTGGTCGACTCGAGAAGCGTGCGCACATCAGTCCGTTTAATACTGTGTAATATTCCAATATTCACCTAATTAACAACTCGAGAAGCGCAGTGTGCAGTTTCTGTGTACATTATACTTTTGTATATTGGCTAATATTGTATATTTCTATAATTATATTGTTATTATAATATAATAATAATTGTATATTGGCTTACTGTGACTGATAAGAAGCTTTATTGTTGTTGTACACAGTTGTGAACACACACACACACACACACATATGAACACACACTGAGAGTGTTTTATGAAGGTTAAAATTATGTCAAAGAATCACATGGCAGGGTAAGATTTGTGAAAGAGTACATAAGATTGCAAGCGTAAAATAAATTTGCATGTGCAAGAGAAGATTTGTAAAGGTGTAAATCGCCCTTCAAGTGTAAGAAAAAAAATATTTGCAGCATTTAACTGTTATTCGTAAGTGTAATTCATGTATTTTGAAGCTGCAGCTTCATGCTAACGCAAATAAATAAGATCTGTATTCTTCAGACTTTCATTTTTCCGCGCTTACACATTTGGCACGGTTTTAGCGCACAATTGTGGCCAAAAGCATTGCAAGCCTGTGAACAGCAACACTTTTGTTGCTAACCCTAACCTTCATAGTGTTTGTGCTGTTTCAGGGCGTCACTGACACTGAGGTTCTGTGTGAAGCCTGGGTTAGTTGTTGTACACACGCATGTATGAACACACACACACACACACACACACACTGAGTGTTTGTGCTGTTTCAGGGCATCACTGAGGTTCTGTGTGAAGCCTGGGTTAGGACTAGTTGTTGTACACAGACACACACACATGTATATGAACACACACTGAGAGTGTTTGTGCTGTTTCAGGGCGTCACTGAGGTTCTGTGTGAAGCCTGTGATCAGCTGGGCTGGAAGAAACCCACCAAGATCTAGATTGAGGCCATTCCTGTGGCTCTGGAGGGTAAGCAGACAGACACACACACACACTCTCTCTTACACACACACACACACACACACACACACACACACTCACACACACTCTCTCTCACAGTGAGTGAGTGTATCAGTGTGTGTGTGTGTGAGCAGGTCGTGACGTGATCGGTCTGGCGGAGACTCTCTCTCTAACACGTGTGTGTGTGTCTGTGTGTGTGCAGGGCTTGATGTGATCGGTCTGGTGTAGACGGGTTCAGGGAAGACGGGAGCGTTCGCTCTGCCGATCCTCCAGTCTCTGCTGGCGTCGGCTCAGCGCCTGCACTCGCTCGTCCTCACGCCCACCCGAGAGCTGGCCTTCCAGATCGCAGAGCAGTTCGACGCGCTCGGCTCCAGCATCGGCGTCAAGACCGGTGCGCCTTCCCAGCATGCACTCGCTCGACACCCTTCCCAGCATGCACTCGCTCGACACGCCCTTCCCAGCATGCACTCGCTCGACACGCCCTTCCCAGCATGCACTCGGCCCTTCCCAGCATGCACTCGCTCAACACACCCTTCCCAGCATGCACTCGCTCAACACACCCTTCCCAGCATGCACTCGCTCAACACATTTACATTTACATTTAGTCATTTAGCAGACGCTTTTATCCAAAGCGACTTACATCTGAGGACTAAAGCAAGCGAGTCATCGTGAAGAGGGAAGAACGACACAAGAAGTGCTCAAAATACAAAGTTCAGGCATTGCTCAGAGTAGCAAAAGCCAGACAAGGGAAGATTTAAAAGGGAAGGAAAAGATTTAAAAGAGAAGATTTTTTTTTTAATTTTTTTTTTTTATGTTAAGAACTCACGGAAGAGATGAGTTTTCAGTTGTCTTTTGAATGCTGTCAGGGATTCTGCATTCCGGACGAGGGTGGGGAGATCATTCCACCAGCATGGAGCCGTGAATGAGAATGTTCTGGAGAGTGATTTAGTGCCTTGCTGTGATGGCACCACGAGCCGTCGCTCCTTGGCCGATCGTAGGCTTCTGGTAGGGACGTAGACTTGTAGTAGGGAGTGAAAGTAGGATGGAGCTGAGTCTGTGGTAGATCTGTAAGCAAGCGTCAAAGCTTTGAATTTGATGCGAGCAGCGAGTGGTAGCCAATGCAGGGAGATGAACAGCGGAGTGACGTGGGACCTTTTGGGCTCGTTGAAGACAAGGCGGGCTGCAGTATTCTGGATCATTTTTAGAGGTTTAGTAACACATGATGGAAGTCCAGCCAGAAGAGCATTGCAGTAATCAAGCCTAGAAATAACCAGGGCCTGGACGAGAAGTTGTGTTGCATGCTCAGTTAGGAAAGGCCTGATCTTCCTGATGTTATACATTGCAAACCTGCATGATCGAGCTGTCTTTGTAATGTGGTCTGTGAAGGTCAGCTGGTCATCAAATATTACTCCAAGATTTCTGACCGACCTTGATGGGGTGATTGAGGATGACTTTAGCTGGATAGTGAAGTTGTGCTGTAGAGACGGATTGGCAGGGAGGACGAGAAGTTCAGTCTTTGCCAGGTTGAGCTGCAGGTGATGTTCCTTCATCCAAGCCGAGATGTCCGCCAGACAGCTTGAGATACGTGCAGCTACTGTGGGATCATCTGGTTGAAATGAGAGGTGGAGCTGTGTGTCATCAGCATAGCAATGATAAGAGAAACCATGTGCCTGTATGTAGGTCCCAATGATGTGGTGTAGATGGAGAAGAGTAGTGGTCCAAGAACCGAACCCTGAGGAACCCCTGTGTTCAGTTGATGTGCTTTGGATACCTCGCCTCTCCATGCAACCCTGAAGGACCTACCTGTGAGATAGGACTCAAACCAGTGAAGGGAAGTTCCTTTGATGCCCAGTGATGAGAGGGTGGACAGAAGGATCTGATGATTCACAGTGTCGAAGGCAGCAGAACGATCCAGCAGAATGAGAACTGAAGATTTGGAAGCAGCTTTTGCGATCCGCAGGGCTTCTGTGACCGACAGTAGTGCAGTCTCGGTTGAATGGCCTTTCTTGAAGCCAGATTGGTTGACATCTAGCTAGTTGGTCAGAGACAGGAAAGATGACACTTGGTTGAAAGCAACTCGTTCAAGTGTTTTCGCAATGAATGGTAGGAGAGAGACAGGTCTGTAATTCTCTAAAAGTGATGTGTCTAATGTTGTTTTTTTAAGGAGTGGAGTTACCCGAGCCTGCTTGAATGCTGTAGGGAAGATGCCAGTATGGAGGGATGAGTTGATGATGTGTGTGAGTGCTGGTAGAAGTGTGGGAGAGATGGCTTGTAGAAGGTGTGAGGGGATAGGGTCTAGCGGGCAGGTGGTAGGATGACTGGAGAGGAGAAGTTTAGATACTTCTTCCTCGGTTAGCGGAGAGAAGGTAAAGAGAAGGTTTCTGGTAGTGGGAGAGGATGGTTTGGGTTCCTGTGTGTGTGGAGTTGAGAACTGACTGCTGATAGAGGTTGTTTTGTTGGTGAAGAAGTTAGCAAAGTCATCAGCAGTTAAAGAGGAGGTGGGTGATGGTGGAGGTGGACAGAGGAGAGAGTTGAATGTCTTAAAGTGTTCGTGTGTTAGAGGCACTGTTGATCTTGTTGTGGAAATATGAAGATTTTGCAGCGTGAACATCAGCAGAAAAGGAAGAGAGCAGAGATTGATACATACTCAGGTCAGACGTGTCTTTTGATTTGCGCCATTTCCTCTCCATTGCCCTGAGTTTGGTCCGGTGTTCACGAAGAACCTCAGATAACCAGGGGTTAGAGGGAGTAGCGCGTGCTGGCCTGGAGGAGAGAGGGCAGATATTGTCTAAAGAAGCAGTTAAAGTGTAGCATAAAGTATCTGTTGCGGTATTCACATCTAGAGATGAGAATTGTGAGGGTGAGGGAAGTGAAGATGACACAGCAGAGGCAAGATGGGAAGGAGAAAGTGAGCGCAGGTTACGTCTGAAAGTAACTGGAAGGGGGGTTGGTGGAGCATGGGTAGTGAGCTGTAGATTGAAAGTAATGAGGAAATGATCTGAAACACACAGTTGCGTGTGTATACCAGGTCCAGTTGGTTGCCTGATTTGTGAGTACCTGTGGTGATGAGCTGTTTGAGATCGAATGAGGCTAGAAGAGAGATGAAGTCTGTTGCATACGCTTTTTCTAGATGAATGTTGAAATCACCAAAGACTACGAGTGGGGTGCCATCCTCAGGGAAAGAGGACAGCAGCACATCCAGCTCCTCAACAAAGCTTCCCAGTTGACCTGGGGGGCGATAAATAACTACAATATGGATCCTAATGGGAGTTGTAAGTGTAATTGCATGATATTCAAACGAGTTGTTATTGCATAGAGAAGAGAGAGTTGAGTATATCCAGTTGTTAGAAATGAGAAGACCAGTACCCCCACCCCTCCCAGACGGGCGAGGGGTGTGGGAGAAAGAGAAGTTGTTAGAGAGAGCAGCAGGGGTTGCTGAGTCTTCTGGACGGATCCAGGTCTCAGTCAAGCCCAATATATTAAGAGTAGAATGAGATGCGAAGGCTGGAATGAAGTCAGCTTTATTGACTGCTGACTGACAATTCCATAGACCCATAGAAAGAGAGAGAGGTGTGTGTGTGGATGAGAGAATGGGACGCAGATTAGCAGTATTGCGCTGCCTTCTGTGCGTGATGAGTGCACGTTGTCGAGAGACAACAGGAATGTATTGAAAGCACATGTTGAGAAAGAGAAATACGATAGAAGTGGGAAAGGAAAAGGAGAGAAGACGATACTTAAGTGCCTTGCCGGAGTCTTTGCTCGGTGGAGTCGCACAGGTAGAGTCGATGGTCTTTACCCGAGTCGGTCTTCACACGAGAAGGCTGATACGCTTCCGCTGCTGCTTCCGCGACAGCGCGCACACTACACTAATTAAAATACAAATTTGTGAGAAGGCAAAAAAAGAAAATAACCAGAGAATTGAAAACAACCTTACCTTGTGCTAGATACTACACTGAAACAACAGGAGAACTGGATATTCAGGAACTGGATAACACGCCCTTCCCAGTATGCACTCGGCCCTTCCCAGCATGCACTCGCTCAACCCACCCTTCCTAGCATGCTCTGTGGTGGCTCAGCACACCCTTCCCAGCATGCACTGTGACCGCTCAACACTTACCCTTCCCAGCATGCACTTACTGTTAAAACAGCTCTTTATATCACAGCTTCTTTTTTGTCCGTTTTAGGACACCATTGGGTCACCTGATGGAGTTTTAGGACACCATTGGGTCACTTGATGGAGTTTTAGGACACCATTGGGTCACTTGATGGAGTTTTAGGACACCATTGGGTCACTTGATGGAGTTTTTCGGTTCCTTGCCACTGTTGCCTTTGGCTTGCTCAGTTGGGGATATTCAAATTAATTAACCAATCATTAATACCATTGATCAGCTCTACCAAACGTGGATGTTTTTCCACTAAGAAACGAACATTGTTATTATGTTTTGATTGATACTGTGAAGCTGCTTTGAGGCAATCTATATTGTGAAAAGCGCTATATAAATATACTTGACATGACTTGACTTGACTTCTCTATCTCTCCATAATAGAACTGCATGTGTGGTCAGGTCATGTGATGCAGTAAATGTTGTGAACACACTCTCATCAGTGTGTGTGTGTTTCAGCGGTTGTCGTGGGAGGGATTGATATGATGTCTCAGGCTCTGGTTCTGGCCAAGAAACCTCACGTGGTCATCGGTAAGAGCTTACGAGCGTGTGATGTTGTCAGTGGTCTGAGTGTGTTCTCGATCGATTGCTCCTGTCTGCCTCGCTGCCTGCTGTGTGTGAGTGTGATTGCTCCGAGTTTGTAAGCGCCGTCTAAGACTCGTATTTCTTTCTGTTTTGAACCATAATTTACGATCATTTCTAGTTGTCTATACAACTAATTACAGTATACCTAACATCTCAGACTAACCTAACATCGCTAGCTTGTTATTGTTAGCACAACAGGCTAGTAACGTTATCTCGCTAGCCTGTTAACGCGCCGCCCATACGTTTAGTTATTTATTTATTTTTCTCGTGCGCGCCCGCGCCTCTGAGTTCATAAAAAGCACAGGTGAGTAAGAATCATTCAACAAACACGGTGAGTAATGTCTTGTCCTGTTATTGTCACCTGCATCTCATGCCACATGTTTACTATAGCCTTCCCCGTCGGCATAGGGTTTATATGTGATAAATGCAAGGAGACAGTCAGGCTGACGGAGAAGATTTCAGAATTAGAGACACGCATCCAAACTTTAATTGAGGATAGTAAGTGTGCTCGAGCCTTAGATACTACTTTGGATGCGCCTAGCACTGTGAACCATTTTCATGATTCGGTTCCGGCTAAGTTATTGCCTGTGCAGCCAGGCAGATGGGTGACTGTCAGGGATCGCTCTAGTCGCGGATCAAAAAACCACTCTTACGTTCCGATTAACATAACAAATCGATTTGCCCCACTCAGTGAAACAACCACTGAGAATTCTGTTGATTGTGCCCTGGTAATTGGCGATTCTATTACACGGAACATGAAAATAGAGACACCAGCCACCATAGTCACATGTTTGCCGGGAGCCAGAGCGCCTGACATCAAAGCAAATTTAAAAGTGCTGGCTAATGCTAATCGTAAATTCTCTAAGATTGTTCTTCACGTCGGCACAAATGATGTTCGACTTCGCCAGTCGGAGATCACCAAAATTAATATTAAAGAGGTGTTTGAACTCGCAAGTATGATGTCAGGCACTGTAATTTGCTCTGGCCCTCTTCCTGTTCGAAGGAGTGATGAGATAGTTAGTAGATTGTGTTCACTCAATGGCTGGTTGTCTAAGTGGTGTCTGCAAAATAACATAGAATTCATAGACAATTGGAAAAGTTTTTGGGGCAAACCTGACCTGTTGAAAAGAGATGGTATTCATCCCTCCTGGGATGGTGCTGCTCTTCTCTCTAGTAATTTGGCTCATAGTCTTAGAGCTCAAACATGACAATCTGGGGCTCAGGTCAGGAAGCAGACAGACTGGCTAAACCGACCGTCTGCTAGTGGCCTTGCGTCACCAAGGTCAGATAAATCCCATCACATAGCGACTCTTTCACCTAGATATCATCATATAGAGACTGTGTCTGTTCCCCGACTTTGGAAATCCAAAAAAATGCCAAACCTTTCTAAGGTTAAAAATTGAATTGATGTTCAACAAATAAAAAACAGATATAATACAGATGAACAAGCGATAAAGCTTGGGTTGTTGAATATTCGATCCCTTAATTCAAAAGCGCTCATAATTAATGATAAGATTACAGACTATAACCTAGATGTGCTGTGTTTGACAGAAACCTGGCTAAAACCAAATGATTACATTACTTCAAATGAGTCCACCCCGCAAGATTACTGTTATAAACATGAGCCTCGTCCGAAAGGCAAAGGGGGAGGTGTTGCTGTAATTTATAGTAATATTTTCAAAACCACTAAGAAATCTAGTTTTAAATATACTTCTTTTGAAGTGTTGGTGCTTAATGTAAAAATATATAGTGTAAACAATAAATCACGTTTGAGAATTCTGCTGGCTACTGTATACAGGCCACCAGGGCACCATAAAGATTTTATCAAAGAATTTGCTGACTTTCTATCAGAATTAGTATTGGCTGCAGATAAAGTTCTAATTGTTGGTGATTTTAATATACATATAGATAATGAAAAAGATACATTGGGATTGGCATTTAAAGACATTATAAACTCAATTGGAGTTAGACAACACGTGTCAGGACCTACTCATTGTCGTAATCATACGCTAGATCTAATATTATCACATGGAATAGATGTTGATGCCGTTGAAATTCTGCAGCAGAGCGACGACATCTCAGATCATTATCTAGTCTCGTGTAAATTACATTTAGCCAAGGCTGCAAAGCCGACTCCATGTTATAAATATGTTAGACCTATCACTTCTGCCACTAAAGATTGCTTTATCAATAATCTTCCTAATCAATTTCATCATCTCAGCATCCTGGATAGCTTAGAAGAACTTAATATTTCAACAGAAACGTTTAACTCTCTCTTTTCCAGCACTTTAGTCACAGTTGCTCCGTTGCGCTTAAAGAAGATTAAAGAAAATAGTCCAACGGCGTGGTACAACGAGCACACACGGGCCCTTAAGAAAGCAGCCAGAAAAATGGAGCGAAACTGGAAGAAAACAAAATTAGAGGTATTTCAGATTTCATGGAAGGAGAGCTCGAATGCTTACAGAGAGGCCTTAAAAGCTGCTAGATCTGCTTATTTTCGACCCTATTAGAAGAAAATAAACATAATCCTAGGTATTTATTTGAACAAGTGGCTAAACTAACGAAAAAGAAAGCTTCAAGCCCAGAAGTTTCCAAGAAACACAGCAGTGATGACTTTATGAACTTCTTCACTTATAAGATCTATAATGTCAGGGACAAAATTATAACTATGCAACCGTCTACTACAGTAGCGCATCAGGGAGTGCATTGTAGTCTCCATGAGGAACATTTTGATTCATTTGTTGCTATAGGAGAGGAAGAATTTTGCAAACTTGTTAATTCATCTAAATCGACAACTTGTATGTTAGACCCTATACCGACTAAGCTACTGAAAGAGATACTTCCAGAGGTCATAGATCCTCTTCTAAATATCATTAATTCGTCTTTGTCTCTAGGATACGTACCAAAAACCTTTAAGCTGGCTATGATTAAACCGCTTGTTAAAAAAACGCAACTTGATCCTACAGAATTAGTCAATTACAGGCCAATCTCGAATCTGCCTTTTCTGTCAAAGATACTAGAAAAAGCAGTATCCTCACAACTGTGTTCCTTTTTAGAAAGAAATAATATCCGCGAGGATTTTCAGTCCGGATGTAGACCGTACCATAGTACCGAGACTGCTCTCATTAAAGTCACAAATGATTTGCTCTTATCATCCGATCGTGGTTGTATCTCTCTATTAGTGTTACTCGATCTTAGTGCGGCATTTGATACTATCGACCACAACATTCTTTTAAATAGACTAGAAAGCTATGTTGGCATTAGTGGAATTGCACTAGCATGGTTTAAATCATACTTATCTGACCGTTTTCAGTTTGTAGCAGTAAATGAAGAGATGTCTTATCGATCACAAGTTCAGTATGGCGTACCACAAGGCTCAGTACTAGGACCGCTGCTGTTCACTCTGTACATGCTACCATTAGGAGATATCATTAGGAAATATGGAATTAGCTTTCACTGTTATGCTGATGATACTCAGCTTTATATTTCTTCAAAACCTAACGAAACTTACCAATTCACAAAATTAACGGAATGCATAGCTGATATAAAAAATTGGATGACCAGTAATTTCTTACTACTAAATTCTGAAAAAACAGAGATTCTAATCATTGGACAAAAAACTTCCACACGTAATAACCTAGAATACTGTCTAACACTTGATGGCTGCTCTGTTAAGTCTTCGTCGTCGGTTAGGAACCTGGGTGTGCTCTTTGATACCAATCTTTCATTTGAAAGTCACGTGTCTAGTATCTGTAAATCCGTATTTTTCCATCTTAAAAATATATCTAAATTACGTCATATGCTCTCACTGACAAATGCGGAACAATTAGTTCATGCGTTCATGACCTCAAGGCTAGATTATTGTAATGCTCTACTGGGTGGTTGCCCTGCACGCTTAATAAACAAACTACAGCTAGTTCAAAACGCAGCAGCTAGAGTTCTTACCAGAACCAGGAAGTATGACCATATTAGCCCGGTTCTGTCAACACTGCATTGGCTGCCTATTAAACATCGTATAAATTTTAAAATATTGCTGATTACTTACAAAGCACTAAATGGTTTAGCTCCCCAGTACTTGAGCGAGCTCTTAACGCATTATGGTCCTTCACGTCTATTGCGATCTCAAAATTCTGGCCAGTTGATAACACCTAGAATATCAAAATCGACTGCTGGCGGTAGATCCTTTTCCTATTTAGCACCAAAACTTTGGAACAATCTTCCTAACATGGTCCGGGAAGCAGACACAGTCTGTCAGTTTAAATCTAGACTAAAAACACATCTCTTTGGCTTAGCATACACATAGCACACTATAGACTTCTATAATTCAATGTTAGGCTGCGTAGTTTAGATCAGCCGGAACCGGGAACACTTCCCATGATTCCTGATGTACTTTGTACATCATGGGAAGGATGGCGTCTACGCTAATATTAGTCTCTCTGTTTATCCCGAGGTTTACCGCAAACCTCCGGATCCAGGCCATATCCAGATCTGAGGAAGGACCATCACCTGGACACGATGACAACGCATCCCTGAAGTGCCAGCCTCATCAACACTGAAGGCCTCATGGACACCTCAACACACCCATCTCCACACCGGCGTGATGACTCCGACACCAACCAGATGAACTGGATAAATATCGTGAAAGTTCTGATCACATCTGACTCCTGACATTATGCTGCCTAATTCATAATCATTCACTGTTCGTTCGTTGGCCAATGGAGGACTGGCCCCCCGACTGAGTCTGGGTTCTCCCAAGGTTTTTTTCTCCATTCTGTCACCTGATGGAGTTTTGGTTCCTTGACACTGTTGCCTTTTTTCGTCTCTCTTCGCCTTTGTCGCCATTGGCTTTTGGCTTGCTTAGTTGGGGACATTTAACATTTAATTTTGAATTTAACAATACTATTATAACATTATTTTCCTGTTATCTCTGTGAAGCTGCTTTGAAACAATTTGTATTGTAAAAAGCGCTATATAAATAAAGGTGACTTGACTTGACTTGATGTTCAGATGCATCACAGGATCATCTGTGCTGGATGTTAGAGTTGAATCATGGGTAATAATCCTTCTCTGCCTCGCAGCGACTCCGGGCCGCTTGATCGATCACCTGGAGAACACCAAAGGGTTCAACCTGAGAGCGCTCAAATATCTGGTGATGGACGAGGCCGACCGCATTCTCAACATGGACTTTGAGTCTGAGGTACAGACAGACACACACACACACACACGCATACCATTATATATATATTATTATACAGTTGTAATCAAAATTATTAAACCCCCATCGCAAATCAGGTTTATTGGCAAAATGTACAGACTTTCAGCTGTTTACAATGAACAAATCAAGCAAAAGTAAGTGAAATAGCTCAACACAACAATTGTTTCAAGTGGTTTCCCCAAATTCTTCTGTAGTCTCAAAGTTATTCATCCTCTGAATAAAATCCCTCACAACAGCACAAATCTGCAGATCAGGTGTTGTCTCACTAATCAAGGGCTTCATGAGCTGCACCAGGTGTGCTTGAGCTAGAACACATGAAATATCTGAACTGGTGAGGCTTGTTGAGTGTCACATTTGACTGCATGTTAGAAATAAGTAGAAAGAATGGTCCTAAAAGTAAAGAGAAGATATTATTGTCCTTCAGAAACAGGGAACAGGATACATGTTCCTGTTGTTCCTCGAAGCACCAATGGAAGCATAGTTCGCAAGTCCAAAGTTAAAGGACCAGTGATTGCACTCCCTGGACGGGCAGAAGGAAGCGATCAACGGTTCAGAAGACCAGCGGTAGACCAGCGGTAGACCAGCGGAAGACCAGCGGAAGACCAGCGGAAGACCAGCGGAAGACCAGCGGATGACCAGCGGAAGACCAGCGGAAGACCAGTGGTCTTCCGCAGAAGACCAGCGGTCTGACTGCAGAAGACCAGCGGAAGACCAGCAGAAGACCAGCGGAAGACCCTGGAGTGACTGCAGAAGACCAGCGGAAGACCTGCGGACGACCAGTGGAAGACCTGCGGAAGACCTGCAGACAACCAGTGGAAGACCTGCGGAAGACCAGCGGAAGACCAGCGGAAGACCAGCTGGAGTGACTGCAGAAGACCAGCGGAAGACCAGCAGAAGACCAGCAGAAGACCAGCGGAAGACCAGCGGAAGACCCTGGAGTGACTGCAGAAGACCAGCAGAAGACCAGCGGAAGACCAGCGGAAGACCAGCGGTAGACCAGCGGAAGACCAGCGGAAGACCAGCGGTAGACCAGCAGAAGACCAGCGGAAGACCAGCGGTAGACCAGCGGTTGACCAGTGGTAGACCAGCTGTAGACCAGCAGAAGACCAGCGGAAGACCAGCGGTAGACCAGCGGTAGACCAGTAGAAGACCAGTGGAAGACCAGCGGTAGACCAGCAGAAGACCAGCGGTAGACCAGCAGAAGACCAGCGGTAGACCAGCAGAAGACCAGCGGATGACCAGCGGATGACCAGCGGAAGACCAGCGGAAGACCAGCGGAAGGCCAGCGGAAGACCCTGGAGTGACTGCAGAAGACCAGCGGAAGACCAGCGGAAGACCTGCGGAAGACCAGCAGAAGACCTGCGGAAGACCAGCGGAAGACCAGCGGAAGACCCTGGAGTGACTGCAGAAGACCAGCGGAAGACCAACGGAAGACCAGCGGAAGACCCTGGAGTGACTGCAGAAGACCAGCGGAAGACCTGCGGAAGACCAGCGGAAGACCCTGGAGAGACTGCAGAAGACCAGCGGAAGACCAGCAGAAGACCAGCGGAAGACCCTGGAGTGACTGCAGAAGACCAGCGGAAGACCAGCGGAAGACCAACGGCGGAAGACCAGTGGAAGACCAGCGGTAGACCAGCAGAAGACCAGCAGAAGACCAGCGGTAGACCAGCGGTAGACCAGCGGAAGACCAGCGGTAGACCAGCAGAAGACCAGCGGAAGACCAGCGGTAGACCAGCAGAAGACCAGCGGTAGACCAGCGGTAGACCAGCGGTAGACCAGCAGAAGACCAGCGGAAGACCAGCGGTAGACCAGCGGTAGACCAGCAGAAGACCAGCGGAAGACCAGCGGTGGACCAGCAGAAGACCAGCGGTAGACCAGCGGATGACCAGCAGAAGACCAGCGGAAGACCAGCGGATGACCAGCGGAAGACCAGCGGAAGACCAGCGGAAGACCAGCGGTAGACCAGCGGTAGACCAGCAGAAGACCAGCGGTAGATCAGCGGAAGACCAGCGGAAGACCTGGTGGCCACTGAGGTTTCAGCTGCACAGTAAAGCTCGTGCTGAACACATGCCACAACTCCAGGACTACACCACTACTGACCCGGAAGCTCGAGAAAAGTGCTCAAAATCAGATAAATGACCCACAGAAGCTTCAGGATTCTGTTCTGTGGAGCGATGAGACAACTTTCTGTCCCTCTGGATCAGCGGTGTGTCTGAGGAAGAATGAAGCATAAGCTGTGAGGAACTCTGTCTACAGTTCAGCATGATGGATCAGTGACGCTCTGCGCCTGATTTATATCCTCCGGCTCTGGAAACCTGCAGCGTGGGGAAGGAGAGATGATTCACTGAAATATCCGGAGATCCTGAGAGAACATCTCGTCAGTGAGGAAGCTGAAGCTTGACCTTCAACAGGATAATGATGCCAAGTGCTAAAGATGCTTGCCATGAAGGGGGTGAATAATTGAGTCATTAAGTTGCATTTACAGTTGAATTTGCAGGGTACCCGCGGGTCTTAAAAGCATGGAAAAAGTCTTAAATTTGATAATCTCAAATTAAGGCCTTAAAAGCCTTGAATTTGGTATACAAAGTCTTGGATTTCGTTACAAAGGTATTATATTTGTTTGCCTTTAAGTTAAATTAAGTTCATACCATAACAAAATTAACTTAATAATGTAGTAGACTAATTCAAAATTAATGCAGCGTTGAGTGCACCTCGCGCTCCACGTCATAGCAGAAAGCGTGCGCACCCGTTACTATGGTTACTAGGCAAGTGAGGTATAGAACAAGATGATAGTAGCCAAGCGTAGTTTGTCGTCTGAAATGGGAAAGTGTCAGTTTAATCCGCTGTGGCCACAAATGCCAGAATTAAATAATTTAAACTGCAAATCAGAGCTTTTCTGTTAAAAGAACATGTTTTCTACCCGGTCTTTTCAATAGTATCCGGCTGGCAACCATGCGCGCGCGCTCTCTACACTGCTGAAGAAGCACGGGTGATCTGAAAACACAGACAAGCTGGAGTTCAGCGATCTTCATTTGAGATTTTATACTTAATTTGAAGTGTCATTCAGTCGGTCTGTGTTCTGGCACGAGCCGCTTGCGCTGTTTGTGTGACTAAATCTGCGAACAAAATGCAGGCTGATATCCAGCAGTGTTTTTAATATTGATGCAATGTTTCCCGAATATCCCGATTTCAAATGTGACATTGATTTTATACAACAGTTAAAAAACAAACAAAAAAGAGTAACATTAAGCGATGTACTACATTTAAAACACTATTTTAAACAATAAGACAATAAGAATTTTAACAGTTATAGCGCCACCTATGGTCCGATCTCCATACAATTTTGCATGCTTGTTAATGATGTTATGTCACATATGCTCACCAATTTTTGTGAAGTTCTGAGTTTTCTTGTAGGATTTATAGGCTTTTGAGTGTATTTTGACACGCCCATTTTCTAAATGACCCTGTTATAGCGAACCAAAGGGCAAAGTTCAACTTTTTTTCGATAATTATTGATCTAGAGAGTCCAGAGAATTGTCCTAGACTGGTCTGGTTCCGATCGGGCGAAAAACCAGGGACTAGTTTGCAAAAGTAGGTTTTTAACATATTTGTGAATATTTAATGAACGATTTGATTGACAGCAATGGTTCTAGAGGCAAAGTTGTTCACCATGAGGAGATCTATCAAATGATATGCATTTTGGGGGGGGGATGTGTGCATCACCACGTGATTACAGAGCCATAAAACTCGTTAGCACCAACTAGTGGCCGATTTCTTTCAAAACTCTTACAGACCTCTTGGGCCATGAGTCGAACATGCCCATCGAGTTTCGTTCCGATCGGCCTCCGTTAACCTTGTTTAATAGGTGCTCAAACTTCATTGGCCGATGGCGGCCATGTTTTTTTTAGATACTCCAATATCCTTTTACACACACATGGGGCCTTGGACCAAGACACTGCATACCAAATTTCCAGTCAATCGGACTAACGGTAAGGTGGCCACACCCCCTTTTATGTTTTTTTAATGTTATAGCGCCACCTAGTGTTAGATCGACGCGTTTTTTTTACTGTGACCCCAGACTGTCCTCATACACATGTGTGTCAAGTTTGGTGAAGATATCTCATTTTCTTCTCGAGTTATAGCCATTTTTGTAAAATAGGCTCCTCCCACAACATTCATTTTGCGCCCCCTAGCGACCGAAAATCGAAATTTCAACTTTTTTTTGATAATTATTGATCTTCAGACTCCAGAGAACATTTCTGCACTGGTTTGGTTCCAATCGGGCAAAAAACCAGGGACTAGTTTGCAAAAGTAGGTTTTTAACAAAATTCATAATGGCGGACAAATTTGCATACCAAAAATAAAATCGGAGATATACATTTTGTCCTTCAGGCGTCCAGCTTTCCAATGATATAAGACATTTGAGTCACTTATTGCACTTTACACTTATTGCTCTATTTTGCAACGAAATCTGTGGCTTTGAACGAATCGTAAGATGCAATGAATGACTCGATGACTCACTCATAAAGACAGTGAGTTACGCCACCTACTGGCGATTTTAATACAATATTTTTATTAATATTAAACGTTTTTTAACATTGCCTATTTATTGAACATTGTTTATTTAAGGCATTTTTTTAAAGGTATTACAATGGTAAAAAACGAAATGAAAAAATGTATTAAAGGGGGCAAATATTGTCCCTTAATGGAAAAGGTGCAATGTCAATAATTTCTCATAAGCTTAATTTAATTGGCCTAGAGAGAATAATTATTATGACATTTTCTGTCTAAAGACTAAATAGCTACCAAAAGTAAAGTAACTGCAGTTTGGCTAAAAGTTGACAAAAAATGCAAAGACTTTTTGTCAACTAAAACTATGAAAGACAGAATGATTCAAATGTGACTAAGACCAATAAGCATTTTAGTCTGAAGATGAAGACTAAGACTAAATCAAAAATGGCTGCCAAAAATAACACTGGCCTACACACACGTGTGCTACAACGCGGTTGCGTATGTGTTAAATATGACTATTAATTTAAATACAATGTTTTATTCAATTCAAGTAGCCTACTTGTATATAATTATTTTCTATGGTTTAAAATGTATACAGATTTGACATTTTCCCCTCTTACTTCTGTCGGAATGGGTATGAAGTTAGCATTGAATTTCATTTGAAATGGTATTAAAAAGGTCTTAAAAAGCCTTGAATTTAAGTTGGAGGATCCTGGGGGTACCCTGATTTGGGGAAACCACTTGAAAAAATTGTTGTTGAGCTATTTAAATTACTTTTGTTTGATTTGTTCATTGCAAACAGCTAAAAATCCGTCAATTTTGCCAATAAACCTGATTTGCAATGGCGGTTGAATAATTTTGATCACAACTGCATATAGAGCTCAATAATATGATGACAGAAGGTGAGCTCAGGTGTTTGTCTCTCAGGTGGATAAAGTCCTGAAGGTCATTCCGCGCGACAGACGCACATTCCTGTTTTCGGCCACCATGACTAAAAAGGTAAAGGTCTGCATGTTTGTGAAGCGGCCGCTGATGCGGTCGAGCGTCTGTTGATGTGCTCTGGTCTCACTGGTTTCAGTCTGCTGATGTGCTCTGGTTTCACTGGTTTCAGTCGGTTGATGTGCTCTGGTCTCACTGGTTTCAGTCTGTTGATGTGCTCTGGTCTCACTGGTTTCAGGTGCAGAAGCTTCAGCGAGCTGCTCTACGGGACCCCGTCAAGTGCAGCGTTTCCACCAAATACGCCACCGTCGACAAACTGCAGCAGTACTACATATTCATCCCATCAAAGTACAAGGTTCCTTCAGCTCCTCCGTCCTTCTGTTGTCACTCTCCTCAGACATGTGTATCAGTCGTGTTTCAGCCCTCATGAACGTGTGTGTGTGTGTGTGTGTGTTGTTAGGACTGTTATCTGGTCTCTATCCTCAATGAACTAGCCGGAAACTCCTTCATGGTTTTCTGCGGCACTTGTAATAATGCCCAGCGTGTGGCGCTGCTGCTCAGGAACCTGGGAATCACTGCCATTCCACTGCACGGTCAGATGAGTCAGGTACTCTCTCACACACACACACACACACACACAGCCATCCCACTGCACGGTCAGATGAGTCAGGTACTCACACACACACACACACACGGCCATCCCACTGCACGGTCAGATGAGTCAGGTACTCTCTCACACACACACACGGCCATCCCACTGCACGGTCAGATGAGTCAGGTACTCTCTCACACACACACACGGCCATCCCACTGCACGGTCAGATGAGTCAGGTACTCACACACACACACACACGGCCATCCCACTGCACGGTCAGATGAGTCAGGTACTCTCTCACACACACACACGGCCATCCCACTGCACGGTCAGATGAGTCAGGTACTCACACACACACACACACGGCCATCCCACTGCACGGTCAGATGAGTCAGGTACTCTCTCACACACACACACGGCCATCCCACTGCACGGTCAGATGAGTCAGGTACTCTCTCACACACACACACGGCCATCCCACTGCACGGTCAGATGAGTCAGGTACTCACACACACACACACACGGCCATCCCACTGCACGGTCAGATGAGTCAGGTACTCTCTCACACACACACACACACAGCCATCCCGCTGCACGGTCAGATGAGTCAGGTACTCTCTCACACACACACACACACAGCCATCCCGCTGCACGGTCAGATGAGTCAGGTACTCTCTCACACACACACACACACAGCCATCCCACTGCATGGTCAGATGAGTCAGGTACTCACACACACACTCTCACTCACACCGCTTGTGTGTCGCGTTTCCATTGTTTTTGTGTCATGGACTGACATGTGTGTCTCCACCTTCAGAATAAGCGTCTCGGCGCACTCAACAAGTTCAAGTCCAAGTCCCGCTCGGTGCTGCTGGCCACGGATGTGGCGTCCCGTGGGCTGGACATCCCTCACGTCGACTGCGTCATCAACTTCGACATCCCCACACACTCCAAGGTAAACAAGGAACTTCAACATTTCCACACACTCCCAAGATAAACAAGGAACTTCAACATTTCCACACACTCCAAGGTAAACAAGGAACTTCAACATTTCCACACACTCCCAAGATAAACAAGGAACTTACACATTACCACACACTCAGGTACACAAGCAACTTGGACATATGACTCACTCAGGTACACAGTGTTACAATATGAACACTAAGAGTAAAATATGACCACCAGTGCAGAGAACAACAACACTGTTACAGAGCTGGGTGCAGCTTCGTAACAAACACTGGCACTTTAAAAGAAAATGGAAATCATTCATCATGGAATTCTTCTCAGCCTTAGGAGTCGAGTATTACACCACCCTGGTGTTGATAGAACACCTTTTTACAAAGAAAAACAACACTAAAGGAGTTACCAGTGTTTCTTATTAGGGTTCTGCATTACCTACTTTAAAGAACTGTAAAATAAACTGACAAATCATTTAATCTGAAAAGAATAAATTCACTTTGAAATAAACACATCACTCTATATTACTCTTTCAAAACTTTATATCAAAACAATCCAGAAAGTTAAATTGTAACCTTAGTCTGGGATCATAGTAGAATTCTGTTCATTGTAAAGTAAAAAATAAAGGCAAAATGCAAACAGTTGTTTCATCAAACTATTTTTTTTATTAACGAACAAGCCCCTTTACATCATAGGTTAACTTTTTAAAATAAACGATGAAGGCACAATATAGGCATTTCTTTCATCAGAATTATATGAAGTCCTGTACATGTCAGTGAATGTAAGTCCTGTGTCAGTGAAGTTGAGTCAATACCTTCAGCTTTGCAACAGTTACAGCAGTGCTCGAGTCAACAACATTCAGCAGATGAAGAACAGTTGCAGGATACGAGCGGATCGGCCGCGGGATCGGCCTACAGTTGCTAAAAGTAGAGTTTCATAGAGCAGGAACGGCTGTGCAGATCCAACTTTCTCGAAAAATCCTGGAGTGCTGGTTACCTAGACAACACAAAACCAGACCAATTACAATTAATACAATTTGTGTTTTATAAATACATCAAGTTTATGGTGGAAAAAGTTCAATCATCTTAGACTTTCGTGACTCAAACAAGAAACTATTTTCTTTAGATTAAGACTTGAATTCACTGATTTCCAAGTAAATTAAAGACTTCATTCATCCAAAAATGTTAATTCTGTCATTAATTATTCACCCACATGTTGTTCCAAACCCAGTGTTGGGCAAGCTACTTGTAAAATGTAGTGAGCTAAGCTAGCAGTTACTCTACATTAAATTCAGCTTCACTACACTGAAGCTACCTCCCTGGGAAATGTAGCAAGCTAAGCTACAGCAATATGGCAAAAGTAGCTTACTACATCTAAGCTATTTTTTATTATTATTCATTTTTATCTTTTTTTTTTCATATTATTCATTTTTATCATTTTTTATCATTTTTATCATCATGTCAGTCAAACAGATAGGCAGGCATAATTTATCAGTTCAGTTGTTTATTCACAAACTGTTCCAAACCAATTTGGAAAAAACATAACTTTAAAAAAATAACATAACTATATAAAACCATTTAACTATAACAAAACCAGGTGTCGAGAGAGTGTGCATCTTTCCATTAAGCAAATGTCTCATGTGTCAGCCAAGGATTGAGATTGTAGTGGGGCGGCTAAGCGCAGATTTTCATCAGAATCGATCACTTAGCGATAAAAGCATCAAATTTGGTATGAAGGCTCACAAAGGGGGTCTGATCAGATTTAGGACCGTAGGCGCTCAAAATTTGGCCCCTGGGGGCCATGTCGGCCATTTTTCAAAATGGCCGCCAAATATGGATTTCATAATGGGAAAATGAATTAAAAGCTGCCATAAACATAAAATGCAATAACACATTTCACCATAAATACATGTAAATATGAGCACACTTTACCAAAGAAGGTCTTTAAACTTTAAAATATAAGATGTTTTTAAAAAAAATTGAAAATGGCCGCCAAATATGGATTTCATAATGTCATAATGGGTAGACGACAGAAATTAACAATTAAAAAAGTTGCACATTTGATCATTAATCAATCTAGTTAATTTTTAAACAAAAAGGAAAAGAGGTTATGATCTCTATCAGAAATTATGTACTTTTTAAATGTATTTTTAAATATTTATTATTAAATTGTGTGCATATACTAATACGCATCATTTTTACTTGGTAGTTTGTCAGTGACTCCTCCTTATTCAGTCAGTAGGTTTCATCTTGTGGTGGCCACAGTTGAATATTATTCTCTTTAAAATCTAGGGAACTGGTGGGATGTTTTACTCTTGACTGCCTTTATCTCACTTGTAAAGTCAGTTGAATGTGTTTCTCACTGTTACTCAGTAAAAAATAGTGTAGGCTAATACTGCAAGTAAGCAAACATAACTCAGACAGGCAAATATAACAAAATAGATTTTAGTCTGCAGGAATCCTCCCCGAACTTACTCAGGCATTGTTGGAATTGAGCTGTGCTCCATCTGATATTCCCTCACATACAGGTGCTGGTCATATAATTAGAATATCATCAAAAAGTTGATTTATTTCAGTAATTCCATTCAAAAAGTGAAACTTGGATATTATATTCATTCATTACACACAGACTGATAATTTTCAAATGTTTATTTCATTTAATTGTGATGATTAAAACTGACAACTAATGAAAATCCCAAATTCAGTATCTCCGAAAATTAGAATATTACTTAAGACGAATACAAAAAAAAGATTTTTTAGAAATGTTGGCCAACTGAAAAGTATGAACATGAAAAGTATGAGCATGTACAGCACTCAATACTTAGTTGGGCTCCTTTTGCCTGAATTACTGCAGCAATGCGGCGTGGCATGGAGTCGATCAGTCTGTGGCATTGCTCAGGTGTTATGAGAGCCCAGGTTACTCTGATAGTGGCCTTCAGCTCTTCTGCATTGTTGGGTCTGGCGTATCGCATCTTCCTCTTCACAGTACCCCATAGATTTTCTATAGGGTTAAGGTCAGGCGAGTTTGCTGGCCAATTAAGAACAGGGATACCATGGTCCTTAAACCAGGTACTGGTAGCTTTGGCACTGTGTGCAGGTGCCAAGTCCTGTTGGAAAATGAAATCTGCATCTCCATAAAGTTGGTCAGCAGCAGGAAAGCATGAAGTGCTCTAAAACTTCCTGGTAGACGGCTGCGTTGACCTTGGACCTCAGAAAACACAGTGGACCAACACCAGCAGACGACATGGCACCCCAAACCATCACTGACTGTGGAAACTTTACACTGGACTTCAAGCAACGTGGATTCTGTGCCTCTCCTCTCTTCCTCCAGACTCTGGGACCTTGATTTGGGAAATGCAAAATTTACTTTCATCAGAGAACATAACTTTGGACCACTCAGCAGCAGTCCAGCCCTTTTTGTCTTTAGCCCAGGCGAGACGCTTCTGACGCTGTGTCTTGTTCAAGAGTGGCTTGACACAAGGAATGCGACAGCTGAAACCCATGTCTTGCATACGTCTGTGCGTGGTGGTTCTTGAAGCACTGACTCCAGCTGCAGTCACTCTTTGTGAATCTCCCCCACATTTTTGAATGGGTTTTGTTTCACAATCCTCTCCAGGGTGCAGTTATCCCTATTGCTTGAACACGTTTTTCTACCACATCTTTTCCTTCCCTTCGCCTCTCTATTAATGTGCTTGGACACAGAGCTCTGTGAACAGCCAGCCTCTTTAGCAATGAACTTTTGTGTCTTGCCCTCCTTGTGCAAGATGTCAATGGTCTTCTTTTGGACAGCTGTCAGTCAGCAGTCTTCCCCATGATTGTGTAGCCTACAGAACTAGACTGAGAGACCATTTAAAGGCCTTTGCAGGTGGTTTGAGTTAATTAGCTGATTAGAGTGTGGCACCAGGTGTCTTCAATATTGAACCTTTTCACAATATTCTAATTTTCTGAGATACTGATTTGGGGGTTTTCATTAGTTGTCAGTTATAATCATCAAAATGAAAAGGAATGAACACTTGAAATATATCAGTCTGTGTGTAATGAATGAATATAATATCCAAATTTTACTTTTTTAATGGAATTACTGAAATCAACTTTTTGATGATATTCTAATTATATGACCAGCACCTGTATATCAGAGACAATTGAAAGGTTCACAGTTCTAATGTATGACAGAACCAGAACATGTGAGAGCGTGAACACGGCTAGGAAAAAGCTTTTTTCAAAAAGGCACAGTGTTCGCCAAATTCCACCAACAAGTGCAGCTCTTGAACAGCATGTGATGTCACTGTGATAACATGAATTTACAGGTAATTCATTAACCCATGTATAGTAATATTTCGTATTACAGGAGGAAATTTACAAAAACATATCTTATATTTTAAAGTTTAAAGACCTTCTTTGTGAAAGTGTGCTCATATTTACATGTATTTATGGTGAAATATGTTATTGCATTTATGTTTCTGGCAGCTTTTAATCCATTTTCCCATTATGAAATCCATATTTGACCCCCAGGGTTCAAATTTCAAGCGCCTACGGTCCTAAATCTGATCAGACCCCCTTTGTGAGCCTTCATACCAAATTTGATGCTTTTATCGCAAAGTGATCGATTTTTGCGCTTAACCGCCCCACTATTAGTACTGATGTCCACATCGGGAACAGAATGTGGTAGTAATGCACCTAAATCTGGTATAGGGCCAGATTTTTATTTTTTTTTTTGACTCCCATTTTAATAAATAATTTTTTTGTAATCAAAAAGCATGTCTAATTCATTGAAACCATGAAACTTATACAATTTAACAATCATTTATTAAAATATTAAAATTAATTAAATTTAGGGCACTATGACTTTTAAAAAAAATGGTTTTCTTTTTGTTTTGTTTTCTTGAATCCATTTTAATGGTTTAATTACATTAACAACCAATGATTTAAGCAAAACTTTCTTCAAAGGTTAAACCAACCTTTTATTTTGACAGGTTGCTGTGTAGACCTTTGTCTCTGTGTGTTTTTATGATATGACAATAGTTTTTCTCAAATCAAGCTGAAACGCTGCTGAAGTGACTCAAGGAGCGGCTGTGTAGATGAAGTTCATGCATTAATGTCCTCATATAGGCTGAAAACACTGCGAGCGTCATGCGTGCCTCAGTGTGTGTTTGAGTGTTGTGGACCAGTAAATGAAACATCATTAAATGGTTCATTCAGAGACACGCAGAACATGCATGATTCCTATTTAAATACTTTTTATGCGAATATTCACATACACGACTAGTCTATATCGCGATTTTATCCAAGATATGACAATTCCGTGAATTTCCGCGTTATACAGTGAATTCCGTTTCTATGAATGGATTCCGCGATTCTGTCCTTGTTTTCTGCATCGCAGGAATGAAATATAATTCAGAAAACAGAAAAATTTGATTCAGAAAACAGCGACGCTACCACCACGCTACTGAGAAATGTAGTTAAACTAGTAGCGTCACTACTTGTAGCGACGCTACTGCCCAACACTGTCCAAACCAGAGTGTGGTCATCTTCGGAACATTTAACGAAGTTATGTTTAATGAAATCTCAGACATTTCTGTCCCTCCATTGACAGCCTATTCAACTACTACTTCCAAAGCCACGGAAAGCAAATAAAAAAAGATGTGATTCTAGTGGTTTAACTTTTTTTTATGACAATTTTAACTCAACTTTATTTACAAAATATTAATCTTCGATGCACGTTCATGCAACCAACATCTGCTCTTGCATCAACAACATGCAGAAGTTGTAATGTTCTCATGAAAGCATGTTGGAAATTAATATTTTATAAATGAAGTGGTAATTTTTTTTTTTGCTGCTAACTCAGCACTTGCGTAGTTTAACAAAGTTGATGTTAAACCACTGGAGTCGCATGGGGTAATTTAATGGTGCGTTCACACCAGACGCGAATAGAGCGTCTGGCGCGAGTGATTTCAACTTTAAGGGTGTGAATCCACTTGTCCGTGCGATACTTCTGTCGCGCCGCGCTCCGCTTTATTCCTATGGGTGACGTCACGCGACTTTAACGCGCTCGCAAAGCGAGAAATATATGAGACATATTCATTTTGTATTGAATGCTATTTTTTCCGTATCTAATCTAGATTAAGAAACATTATTATTCTAATGTAAAGACAACCAACATACTTTAGTGCATAAGAACATAATTCATGTCTGGACAGTGTTGTGTGAGAGAGAGAAAAAAAAATCACAGGACAGATTAATCACTTTTGGAGGCTGGCTCAATTTATCATCAAAACAAAAATAAATGACAGAATAGGTGAGTGAGGGCAAGGGTGATCCTCGCTCCGATGCGGGACAGCAGGTCATCAAATTGGCCCGCTGAAAGCAGCCGTCATCCAGACGCAGCTCCTGGAGCAAATACTGAAACTCGCCAAACTAGGTTCCCCTCCGAAGGGTCCGATGGACCCAAATACGGCGAAGATGATCCCTACGCCGCTGTTCTGCTCTTCAGAGAAAATTATGCTCATTTGCTCTCTCTATGAATGCTCGATCAACATCAGCCGCCTTGTAAAAAGATGGCCGCCAACGGATTCCGCCTCCGACGCGCGAATGGATTCAAAGTGTTCAAGCGTATAACTAGACGCGGTAGGCGCGAATTTGATGAGCTATTCGCGTCTGGTGTGAACGCAGCATAATGATGTACCTTTATACCTTTCTGGGGCTTGAAAGTGGAAGTTGCATAGACTGTCAATGGAGGGGCAGGAAGCTCTCAGATTTCATTAAAAATATCTTCATTTGTGTTGTGAAGATGAAAGAAATTCTTACATGTTTGGAACGACATGAGGGTGAGTAATTAATGACAGAATTTCCATTTTGGGTGAACTAACCCTTTAAGAATAAATTAAGACACCCACCGTAAGAAATCTCACTAATAGTCAGCCGCCGGAAGAATCTGTGTTTCCTTCGTGTGGCTGTGATGTTGGACAGGTGATGGGCAGATATTTCCCAATCAGTGGAGTCTAAAATTAAACAGCAAGAAAACATCTACCTGTAAAGTCATGAAAACAATTGGTTTGAAAACTTATTTTAAGTAAAAAATAAAAATTACTTTTTGTAAAGTAATTTGACTGGACAAATTCAAAATGAGTGTTATGAAACACAGAAAATCTAGTTATACCAAATAGCAACAAAGCTATGATTATTTTTTATGTTTGTGCCCATGATTCTCTCATGTTATCTGTTAAATCTTACCATCACCAAGTTCTAGTCTGTACAGTCTTTAAACACCAAGCCTGGTTAGCCTTAGCCACTCGGTGCATCATAGAAATGCTCCTAGCAAGCACAAATAGCTAAATCAATAACTTACATTTAAACATGAAAGCATAACCACCAAATATCAATCAAAAGTTATTCTGATAAGTACATTGGTCCTCCAAAAAAGGAAATAAAGTGACAATTTTACGTGCATTGTTGGTCTGCAGTCTGTGGAGTTGTTCTTCAGTTAACTTACGCTAGGTGTGGATAACCGATACCGGTATCTAGTATCGCCCTCGATACCACATTTTCTAAAGTACTCGTACTCTTTAAAAGTCCCCCGATACCGGGGACCGATACCACGGTCTGAGAAATGTCTATGTTTGAGCGGCGTGTAAGGGGTTAATCACAGGCGCCGAGTGCCCGCCCCCAGGCCCCGGCTGCAGCTCAGAGCGGGGAGAAGGCGAGGCGAGACATGTCAGCCGTGTGGAACTATTTCAAAGTGAATGAAGACGACAAAACAAAGGCGGACTGCAAATTGTGCTCAGCGAAATTGTCCAGAGGAGGCTCAAAAGGTAGCGCATTTAACACAAGTAATTTAATCAAGCACCTAAAATCCCAACATGACAACGAGTACAAAGAGTTTACCCACGCTACAGAAACAGGCTGACTGCTGATAATGCAGAAAAGCTACTTTTCTTAAAAAAAAACCTGCCACTCACTTTTTCTAAATAGGCTCCATTAAGTGAGTCGTCTATTGAGTCGTTGATGTTAATACCTACCTCAGTTGCACTAACTGCCACAGTTCTATGTTGGTGGATGTTGTTCGTTTATTCAAATATTGTGCACTAAATAGCAAAGATGTTTATTAATGCCCCTTGTGTTGTCCAAAGCGGCAGAGTTTACAACAAACTGAAAAAAATACTTGAGTTGCACTGTCACTGTTTAATTTTTTTTATATAATTATTTATTCTGTAATATGTTGCATACAACATGCTTTTCATTTTAAATAAATGTTCTTAATTCCAAACTAGTCCCTTGTTTTTTTGTTAAATTATATGACTAAAGCTGTTACCTGTAAATTTAAATCATGTTTTTTTTATTAAGTACTTGGTATCGGTATCGGCGAGTACTGAAATGCAAGTACTCATACTCGTTTTCCAAAAAAGTGGTATCGGTGCATCCCTAGATAAATACATACTTTTAATATTTGCACATCACAAATATTGTCATAAAACACGTATTGTAATGAGTTAAAACACTTACTATTTGTTTTTACTGTTAAAAGCAAACTCCGTGTCTACACTGCGTCACGAGTCAAAGAAGATGCAGTAAGCGCGCACATCACATAAATATTGTTACAAAACAATATAATGCCATGAAATACATGTTGTAAATTAGGTTAAAAACACTTACTTTCTGTGTTTTTCCTGTTAACGTTACAAGCAAACCTCCTCGTCGTCGTCAGCTCCGTATTGAGTCAAAGAAGATCGTCGCCTTTGAGAAAAGTTTCGGCTCGTTTAAGCGCGCAAAGCATTTAAATATCGCTATAAATCAATATATTATAAAATACATATTGTAAATTAGATAAAACACTTACTTTCGCCGTTTCCCTGTTAAAAAGCAAACCAATCCTGGTCTGATCTGCATCGCGCGTCAACGGAAATGCCCCCCTGAGAGCGGTTTAGCCGTGCACAGCACATACACATTGTTATAAAACAATAAGACGTTATATAATGCATATATAAATGCAATTAAAACACTTAATCCATGCATTTTCCCTCATCGTATGCCTTGCATCGCGAATCAAAGAAAATGGCGTCTGTGTAAAAAGTCTCGGCTCGTTTCTCGCGCTCAGCGCATAAATGTCCCGGATGTAACTCATCACAGTGTTATTTAGATCAGAGGGCACGGCAAATTAATAAAGTTGAGTCAAATATGTTTCTAGAATAGTGAATAAAATGTTGAAAATTGGCTGGAATATATTTTAGTATTTGTGACATGAACTCTGGTGGTGATATGCATAAGAATCACTTCGACATTAAGGAAAGTTTTATGTTTGTACTAGGTTAAGAATAGTATACTAACTTAGTAGGCCTACTGTGATAAAGTTTAGAGAAATTGTCACAAATGAAAATGAAATCTGGTTTCAGAATTTAAAATAAAAACTATTGATATGTAAAATATTCAACTGTATCTTGTAGAATACACTCTAATAAATAATTTTGTAATTAAAATGTGTGCTTGTGTGTGTAGTTTTAAATAGTTTTCTATTAAGTTTCATCTAATGTTGATTATACAGTATATGACCATGATAGGCCCTTTTCACAGTGACGTCAGATAACGTCCGCTTTTCCGCAAAGCAGTGTAAACATACTTCCGTTTTAACTTGCGCGCGCTGGTTAAAGTTACTTAAGGAAAGGAAATTTTACACTTAAGGAAATTTTACACGAAAGGTAAAATTAAAATAATAATAATGTTTATGTATGTAGCGTTATTGGTCCTTATATTTAGATTATTTTGATGACGTTAATGATCATTTCCAGTAACTTATTGCGTGTGACACCAAGATAACTGCTAATCGCGGTCAGCCCGTGTATTGCCACAAGTTTACTAACAAGTGTTAAATTTTTATCAAAGCT
The DNA here is from genome assembly GCA_026230005.1 of Gila orcuttii. Taxonomy (NCBI): domain Eukaryota; kingdom Metazoa; phylum Chordata; class Actinopteri; order Cypriniformes; family Leuciscidae; genus Gila; species Gila orcuttii. The sequence goes on from JAPDVR010000003.1 coordinate 66,784,399, forward strand.
AAATGTCAAACCATTTCCATATGCTGATGTGATTTAAGGTGATGAGGCTCCTCATGGACCTGTGACAACGCCCTCTCACTGTCACTTCATCAACAACTACATTCCAAACTATTCCAATGCAATGTTTTGGTGAAAGGGCACAACATTAACCATGAATGCGTTACTGACTTTTATCTAACAATACATTTTACATTTATTCATTTAGCTGACGCTTTTATCCAAAAAGCTATATGTCAGAGGTCGCACGCCTCAGGAGCAACTAGGGGTTAAGTGTCTTGCTCAGGGACACATTGGTGTTTCACAGTGGATTCGAACCCGGGTCTCTCACACCAAAGGCATGTGTCTTATCCACTGTGCCATCACCACCCCAATACACAACACAACACCACCCCAACACCACAATATGTAGCTAACATCAGTAATAAACATGATTGCAACAAGAGTTTACAGGTCTGTATTACAGAAAATTAATCAAGAATATGAACTTTATGGACTTTCACTGCAGGAGAGAAAGCTAACAACTACCATTATCCTAACTCCTCCGCTTACGTAATTTAGGCGGCACAATACAAAATGCTTACCTTCATACGCAAACAGGTACTGCTCAATGAAGAATTTATATCCTTTGTCAAGTTTGGAACTGTTGTAAGGGAAAATTTGTCTGCAAGTTGCTGTACATCATCTAGATGTATTTTTGGCAGGTGTTGAAGGGACTGTGTAAACTCCATCGCGTCAAATACTCTTCGATAGCGCGTTCCACTATGCCGGCGGAAGTAAACATACACTGCTTTGAGTCAGAACGGAAGTTGCGTGACGTCATGTGAAAAGGGCCTATTGACTATAGGCATAGGGCTCCACTTAGGGCTCCACAAGATAAGAGCAAAAGCATGAGTCTGCAGCCTTACACTGATTGGTAAACTGCACTGTGTTTTATTAGTTCACTTTAAAAAAAAAAAAAAAAAAAAACAATTCTGATAATTTACTCACCCTGATGTCATCAAAGATATCCATGTCTTTCTTTCTTCAGTCGAAAATAAATTAAGGTTTTTGAGAAAAACATTCCAGGATTTTTCTACACAGAATGGACTTCAATGGTAACCAAATATTCAAATGTTCAAAGAAGGGTCAAATGTCCGTCTCAATGTAGCTTCGAAGTCTCGACACGATCCTAGTCGAGAAATAAGGGTCTTATCTAGCGAAATGATCGGTCATTTAAAAAATAAATAAATAAATAAATAAATAAATAATATATATATATATATATAAACTTTTGAAACTTCTTTGAACATTTGAATAGTTGGTTGCCATTGAAGTCTATTCTGTGTATACAAAATTTAAGAGATACATGGATATCTTGGATGACATCAGGGTGAGTTTGAAAGTGAACTTAATAATTTAAGATATATGCTGGACATGAATAATAAATTAGCATTATTTTCCTATGTTTTTACATCAAGAAAATCTATATGGCTTTTGTGTAGGACATACAGTATATAACATATATGATTAAAAATATATTAATATTATGCAATT
>JAPDVR010000003.1:66795931-66898338 GCA_026230005.1 Gila orcuttii
AAGTCAAATATATTTATATAGCGCTTTTCACAATACAGATTGTATCAAAGCTGCTTCACAGTATCAATCAAAACAACTTAACAATGTTTGTTTATTACTGGAAAAAAGACATCCAAGTTTGGTAGAGCTGATCAATGGTATGATTGGTTAATTAATTTGAATATCCCCAACTGAGCAAGCCAAAGGCAACAGTGGCAAGGAACCGAAAAACTCCATCCAGTGACCTAATGGTGTCCTAACACCCCATCAGATGACCCAATGGAGAAAAAAAACCTTGGGAGAACCCAGGCTCAGTCGGGGGCCAGTTCTCCTCTGGCGTTTATGAACTAGAGGCCGAATTTACAGTAACTGTCAGATAAAAAAATGTATATGAATGCCTGGCTAAATAGATGCGTCTTCATTCTAGTTTTAAACTGGGAGAGCGAGTCTGAGCTACGAACAATATCAGGAAGGCTATTCCAGAGCTTCGGAGCTAAATGTGAAAATGCTCTGCCTCCTTTGGTGGATCTGGATATCCTAGGAATGACCAGAAGCCTCGAATTTAATTCAATTCAATTCAATTCAAATTTATTTGTATAGCGCTTTTCACAATACATATTGTTTCAAAGCAGCTTTACAGAAAGTGCATTTCAGAAATGTACGTAAAAAATACAGTTAGTTAATCATCATGTATTAATTTAGGGCATAACATATCGCCGGCGTTGAGTCGTCTCTTCACAGGCGTCGAGTCGTCTCATCGCAGGTGTTGGGGACTCTGAAGTCTCCGTGAGAGGCTGGATACAGACTGTAGCTGAAGAACGCTATTTACCTCGGGACTAGCGTCCCGAGATAACAGCAGAAAAGCAGATGGGAAATAATTAGCGTAGCTGCTGTTCATAATATTAATGCATTCGATCTGATTCAACAGTAGTATAAGAGGCAAGCATTATGTGAATGCTTGGCTGAAGAGATGCGTCTTTAATCTAGTTTTGAACTGGGAGAGCGAGTCTGAGCAACGAACAGTATCAGGAAGGCTATTCCAGAGTTTAGGAGCGAAATGCGAGAACGCCCTCCCTCCTTTAGTGGATCTGGATATCCTAGGAATGACCAGAAGCCTCGAATTTAGGGATCTTAAAGAACGCGATGGATTGTAGGGCGATAGAAGGTCCATTAAATATACAGGAGCTAGACCATTTAGGGCTTTATAGGTCAGTAATAGTACTTTGTAATTGACACGGAACTTAATAGGTAACCAGTGCAGAGATGATAAAATCGGTGTTATATGATCATATTTTCTTGACCTAGTAAGAACTCTAGCAGCTGCATTTTGCACTAACTGTAGCTTGTTTATTGAGGATGTAGGACAACCAGCTAATAAAGCGTTACAGTAATCTAGTCTTGAGGTCATGAATGCATGAACTAACTTTTCTGCATCAGAAACAGATAGCATGTTACGTAGCTTAGCAATGTTTCTAAGGTGGAAGAAGGCTGTTCTTGTAACATATGAAGTATGATTTTCGAAAGACAAGTTGTGGTCTAGTATAACACCCAGGTCTTTTACTGTAGTGGATAAAGTAACTGGACATCCTTCTAAATTAAAGTTGTATTGTACGAGGTTTTGTGGGTAGTTTTTTGGACCAATAAGTAATACCTCCGTTTTATCTGAATTTAATAGCAGGAAATTACACGTCATCCAGCATTTTATATCTTTAAGACACTCTGTCAATTTAGATAAGTTAGTGTTTTCATCTGGTCTTGATGAAATATATAATTGAGTGTCATCAGCATAACAGTGGAAATTAATTCCATGTTTTCTTATAATATTACCCAGTGGCAGCATATATATTGAGAATAGCAGAGGGCCTAACACCGATCCTTGCGCCACTCCATAGTCTACTGACGTTATCTTCGATTTTTCACCATTTAAACAGACAAAATGGTAACGGTCTGATAAGTACGATCTAAACCAGCTTAATGCCTGTCCCTGAACACCAGTGTAGTTTTGTAGTCGATCTAAGAGTATTTTATGATCTATAGTGTCGAACGCAGCACTAAGATCGAGTAGAACTAGTATTGAGATACAGCCTTGGTCAGAAGCTAAAAGTAAATCATTTGTAATTTTAACTAGCGCAGTTTCTGTGCTATGATGCGGTCTGAATCCTGACTGAAATTTTTCATAGATATCATTTTCTTGCAAGAAAGAGCACAATTGAGCGGACACAATTTTTTCTAGTATTTTAGATATAAATGGAAGATTTGAAATGGGTCTGTAATTTGCTAAGTTATTTTGATCTAATTGCGGTTTCTTAATAATAGGTTTTATTACTGCCAGCTTAAATATTTTTGGAACATGACCTAAAGATAAAGACGAGTTAATAATATTGAGAAGAGGCTCTTCCACTACAGGTAACACTTCTTTCAGTAGTTTAGTGGGTATTGGGTCTAATAAACATGTTGTTGGTTTCGCTGCAAAGATAAGTTTATTTAGCTCTTCCTGTCCTATAGTTGTAAAGCGGTGTAGTTGTTCTTGAGGGGCGATAATTGTGGCTGAATCATAAGACACCATAGAGGATTGTACATTTACAATTGTATTTCGGATGCTTTCTATTTTCTCATTGAAGTAATTCATAAAATCATTACAACTATACTGTAACGGAATATTTTGCTCTGGTGATGTCTGTTTATTTGTTAGTCTAGCCACGGTGTTAAATAAAAACCTTGGATTATTTTGGTTATTTTCTATTAGTTTGCGGAGATGCTCAGCCCTGGCTGCTTTTAGAGCCTTTTTATAACGTGACATACTGTCTTTCCACGCGATTCTAAAGACCTCTAAATTAGTTTGTTTCCATTTACGCTCTAAGTTACGAGTTTCTCTCTTGATAACATGTGTAGTACTATTGTACCATGGTGCTTTAGTTTTCTCTCTAACCTTTTTTAATCTAATAGGTGCAACAATATCTAATGTACTAGAGAAAATGGTGCTCAAACTGCTAGTCATTTCCTCTAGATCATCTGTTTGTTGGGGTTCACTGAGCAGCTGAGATAGATCAGGTAAGCTATTTGTGAATCTATCTATAGTGGTTGTAACGATTGTTCTGCCTGGTCGATAACGTGGCGCAACATGGCAAATTTCAGCAGTACGTAATATGCACGTTACCATACAATGATCAGTGAGATCGTCACTTTGCGCTATAATATCTATATCGGTTGGATTGGTTCCATATGATATAATTAAATCTAGTGTATGATTTAGACGATGAGTGGGACCACTGACGTTTTGCTTGACCCCAAATGAGTTTAATAAATCTGTAAACGCAGCCCCTAACGCATCATTTGTGTTATCTACGTGTATGTTAAAATCTCCAACAATTATTGCTTTATCGGCATTGACCAATAGATCTGAGAGAAAGTCTGAAAACTCTTTTAGGAAATCAGCATAGGGCCCTGGAGGTCTATTCACGGTCGCTAAGGCTAGAGATAATAGGGATTTCTTTCTTACATCTAAGAGCGTAACATTTAGCACAAGTACTTCGAACGAATTAAACCTGTGACCTGTTTTCTGAGTAACATTTAGGATATCTCTATAGATTGTTGCAACACCGCCGCCACGACCGATCGGACGGGGCTCATGCTTATAACAGTATCCTGGCGGAGTAGACTCATTTAGACCGAAATAATCATTTGGTTTAAGCCAGGTTTCAGTAAGGCACAGAACATCGAAATTATTATCTGTGACCATTTCATTTACAATAACCGCCTTAGGTGTGAGCGATCTAATGTTTAGAAGACCTAGTTTTAGAAATTCTTTTTGTTCACTGAGATTTAGATTTTCTGGTTTAATTACAATAAGATTTTTCCTAGATCCTAAACTAGATTTATTGTTTGGCCTCACTAGACGAGGAATAGACACAGTTTCTATATAATGTTCTACACTACTTGTATCAATTAAGTTGGGACAGCAGAGATTGTGATTTGGACTTTGACTTACTAGTCAGAGTCAGAGATTTAGTGATCTTAAAGAGCGCGATGGATTGTAAGGCGATAGAAGATCCGTTAAATAGACTGGAGCTAAACCATTTAGAGCTTTATAAGTCAAAAGCAATACCTTGTATTTAATACGGAACTTTATAGGTAACCAATGAAGTGATGATAAAATCGGTGTTATATGATCATATTTTCTTGATCTAGTAAGAACTCTAGCGGCTGCATTTTGGACTAACTGTAGCTTGTTTATTGAAGATGCAGGACAACCAGCTAATAAAGCGTTACAGTAATCTAGTCTCGAGGTCATGAATGCATGAACTAACTTTTCTGCATCAGAGACTGATAGCATATTACGTAGCTTAGCAATGTTTCTAAGGTGGAAAAAGGCAGTTTTTGTAACATATGAAATATGCTTTTCAAAAGACAGGTTGTGGTCTAGTATAACACCCAGGTATTTTACTGTAGTGGATAAAGTAACTGGACATCCTTCTAAATTAAAGTTGTATTGTACGAGGTTTTGAGTTGCAGTCTAATGTAACACCCAGGTCTTTTACTGTAGCGGATAAAGTAACAGGGCATCCTACTATGTTAAAGTCGTGCTGTGAAAGGTTTTGTGGACGGTTTTTAGAACCGATAAGTATTACCTCTGTCTTGTCTGGATTTAATAAAAGAAAATTACGCGTCATCCAATCTTTTATATCTTTAACACAATCTGTCAATTTGGATAATTTAGCGTATTCATCTGGCCGTGATGAAATATATATTTGAGTGTCATCAGCATAACAATGGAAACTAATTCCATGTTTCCTTAGAATATTACCAAGTGGCAGCATATATATTGAGAATAATAAAGGGCCTATCACAGATCCCTGCGGCACTCCATAGTTTGCCTAATCGATTTTTCTCCATTTAAGTAGACGAAATGGTAGCGGTCAGATAAGTATGACCTGAACCAGCTTAATGCTTGTCCTTGAACACCAGTGTAATTTTGTAGTCGATCTAAGAGTATTGTGTGATCTATAGTGTCGAACGCAGCACTAAGATCAAGTAAAACTAGTACTGAGATACAGCCTTGGTCCGAAGCTAAAAGTAAATCATTTGTGATTCTAAAAAGCGCAGTTTCAGTGCTATGATGTGGCTTGAATCCAGACTGAAACTTTTCATGGATGTCGTTTTCTTGCAAGAAAGAGCCGAGTTGAGCGGACACAACTTTTTCTAATATTTTTGACATAAATGGAAGATTCGAAATGGGTCTGTAATTTGCTAGGTTATTTGGATCTAATTGTGGTTTCTTAATAAGAGGTTTTATAACTGCCAGCTTGAACGTTCTTGGAACATGACCTAAAGATAAAGATGAGTTAATAATATGGAGAAGAGGCTCTTCCACTATAGGTAACACTTCTTTCAGTAGTTCAGTTGGTATAGGATCTAATAAACATGTTGTTGTTTTAGATGAAGTGATAAGTTTATTTAACTCTTTTTGTTCTATGGTTGTAAAGCATTGTAATTGTTCTTGCGGGGTGTTAATTGCGGCCGAATTATAAGGCGCGAGCAAAGATCGAACGTTTACGATTTTGATTCTGATGCTTTCAATTTTCTCTCTTTAAAACAGACGTAGTATTATTGTGCCATGGTGCTATACTTTTTTCTCTGACCTTTTTTAATCTAATGGGTGCAACAATATCCAATGTTCTAGAGAGAATGGTGCTCATAGTACTAGTTAGTTCGTCTAATTCATCTGTTTGTTTTGGTTCAGGCAGCAGCTGAGACAGATCAGATAAGCTATTTGAGAAATGATCTATGGTGGATGGACGAATTGTTCTACCTGGTCGATAACGTGGCGCAGCATGACATATTACAGCAGTGCGTAATATGCAAGTTACCAAGTAGTGGTCAGTGACATCATCACTTTGTGGAATGATATCTATATCGGTTGGATCGGTTCCATATGATATAATTAAATCGAGTGTATGATTAAGACGATGAGTTGGTCCGGTGACGTTTTGCTTGACCCCGAAGGAGTTTAATAAATCTGTAAACGCAGCCCCTAACGCATCATTTAAATTATCTACGTGTATGTTAAAATCTCCAACAATTATTGCTTTATCGACGTTGACCAAAAGATCTGATAGAAAGTCAGCAAACTCTTTTAAGAAATTGGCGTAAGGCCCTGGAGGTCTATATACGGTAGCCAATGCTAGAGATAATAGGGATTTTTTTCTTACATCTAAGAGCGTAACATTTAGCACAAGCACTTCAAACGAATTAAACCTATGACGAGTTTTCTGAGTAACATTAAGGATATCTCTGTAGATTGTTGCAACACCGCCGCCACGACCGATCAGATGGGGATCATGCTTATAACAGTATCCTGGCGGAGTAGACTCATTTAGACCGAAATAATCATTTGGTTTAAGCCAGGTTTCAGTAAGGCACAGAACATCGAAATTATTATCTGTGACCATTTCATTTACAATAACCGCCTTAGGTGTGAGCGATCTAATGTTTAGAAGACCTAGCTTTAGAAATTGTTTTTGTTCACTAATAGCGAGATTTTTTGTTTTAATAACAATTAGATTTTTTCTAGATCCCGCAGTAGATTTATTATTTGATCTTAGTAAACGAGGAATAGGCACAGTTTCTATGCAATGTTCTACACTAGTATTAATATCAATTAAATTGGTGCAGTAGAGACTGTGATTTGGATTTTTGGTTACTAGTCAAATGGTATTTAACATCTTGGAGATGTTATCCGACAGAAGATCTGCCCCGATTCTACTTGGGTGTAAGCCATCAGCGCGGAAGAGCCTTGGTCGCTCCCAAAACAGATTCCAATTATTTACAAAAAGCATAGGTAGCTTTAGATCGCAGTTCAAGACAATAAATCTGTAAGCACATAACACAAGACAATTATCTTTAAAATATAAACAAGACTTTATTGATTATCCTAGAACATAAAACTAATATCTAACACAAACACACGCACACATACATTCATACCAGTTGCAGAAAGAAGAGTGAGGAAAGAAATGAGTTTTAAGAGTGAGATGGTGAAATTCAAAGTTTCTATATGCACTTATAAGACATGACCTGAACGAACCATCAATCATTAATTTAACCCTTATATTGTTTCTTAGGCGGGTTATGCAATTTTATCAATATACACCAGTTCAGCTAAGAGTCTGGAGGCAGTATTTGCTTGTTTGCGTTCCTTTTTTTCTCTTGGGATTCCCTTTCATCGTAAAAGGTGGTTTCCCGAGCTCGTTCGTTGGCTGGTCTCCTCGTGCGTGGTCTGAGACGGGTTGATGAAGTCTTTGTTTGAAGTTGGCTTTGCAGAAGACACGTGGACCGAAACTTTGCCGCAAAACTTAACTTAGAACCGAGACTCACAACGGAAGATAAAGGAAAACTTAGAAAAGAAAGAAAATTGAGACGACAGTAGATGATGGCTTGAATGAAGCTGTTGAACCCGTTCTTCTGATCTTAATTTGGGTTCTTTGTCTCTATGCGTCTACATGGTTACTATAACCATCGTCTGCTCCACCCGACTTGTTGTTCTGCCGAGACCTTTTTCGAGAGAGAGCCCGCCCGACTTCTGTTCTATTCTTCTACCGCATTATTCTACTACAGCTCTGTTCGGGTCTAAGGTTTTAAACTCCAATGTTTTGTCCCGCCTCCTGGAGGAATTTGGAATTCGGACAATAAGATACTATATGCTTATTTGAGAAGGGGGGCTTTTCTATCCCCCCCCCCCCCCCCCTTTCTCTCTTTGTGAATCATGTGTTATCTGTGGTCTGCTTACTCATCAGCTCGAACAGAGGATTCAGTTTAGACATAATTTCCATTTTAAGAACAAAAACATTTTTACACAGATTTCAATCAAGCCACCTTCTGAATTAATAATATATGAGCATAATGATAGGGAACACGACACACTTTCATTCACACAGGTAATAGTTACAACAATTAGATGACTTATATGTGATTAAGCATAATAGACACATACAGGGGTCATATACACAATATAGAATTGAATGAAAAGTCTCTTGTCTCTGTGGTTTTTAAGAGGTCTCAACAATGAGGTCATTCAAAGGTCTTCAAGAAGGGGGAAGTCTGTTTTACATCTCTGTCATGGGACCTTGGTCCTTAAGAAAGACGTAGTCTGTTAGTCGCAGGGGTCAGGTGACCTCTTGTTAGGGCCTCTTGTTTCACCATTTCTGAACAGATCTGTTTTGCCAAATTATAAAACATTGACAACGTTCTTCCTTTAGTTAAACAACAAAAGGTCCCTCCCGGTTGCAGATTCTCTGGAGCCTATGGCTCTGGGTCTGGTGATTTGATTCTGGAATGTGAAGACTCTTTGTGGGATTATGTATGAACAGTCACCTAAAAGCTTCAATTGTGTTTGGTTCATTCTCGTTGTCGCTACATATCCCCCCTTCGTTCGACGATGTGTTGAGAAGAAGACATCGGTGAACGCTGGAGAAACGGGTAGAGGAAGCAAACACACACAGCAAACAACAAGACAACACCTCCATGACTGGTCACTTTACTGGTGCAGGGCATTAGATTATCTAGGCCTAAACAGTTTCACTCTCACAATATAGTCAATCACGTTGAATAAAGTTTAGTTCAATTTTAGGACCGTCATTCTAGTTTGTTCTGGTACGGTGATTGATCAACTTTGTGACTAAATTTGATTTGTTTGTTTTATTCTCTTCTAAATTGTTCTAGGTTTAGACCAATTTACCTTTCAATTTGTGATACGAATGATGCAGGGAGTTCTCTGGCTCACATTCGTTTTAAGGTGACTTACAAATATTAGGCGTGGTGTGTCAATCCTATTATTGTGACCTTGACCCTTATGGGGTGGACAGGCAATTTACCTAATAAAAGAAGAAGGAAAGGAAGGAAGAAGGAAAACAAAACAAAGCAGTTGAGTGTTCCTGATATGATTTGTAACTACGGTTGCGCAGCTAAGGTGTCAGGTATCATGATGTAGTGAGAGGTGTTCTCAGGTGTACTTGTTGGATGGGTAGTTACCATGTTTCCTATGGTAAGTGTAGCTAAGTTGTTAAGCTAGTTTCTGAAGTTAGTTTCTACCTGTGGGGGAAAACATATTTGTTGAATGTTTTGCACGGTAGAGGTGGTTAACTTCTGTATGTTAGTGAGTATGTTAGGGGTGTTGTGTAGTGCATGTATGTATGTATGTATGGTCAGATCTGTTTCAGTCTGTTTTGCTCCCCCCTTTGCTTGATGGCTTAGCTTTGATGAGCTTGTTGCATTTTGCCTTGGAAAAGGGATCTTCTGTGATCTGCTGGGGGTCAATCCAGTGAGGCAGGAAGTTCTCTGGCAGACATTGGGAGGTAGTTTGGCAAGGATGTGTGAAGATGTAGTGTGAAACTTGGTCTCCGTTGTTGCATTCCTCCGATGATGCCTTCTGGTTGTGACAGACTTTCTGACCTTCTGTGCTTACTGTTGTTGCTGTAGCACCCACATGGTTCTTGAGTTTGGAGCTCGTTTGGTGATTTCTTTATGAGTGATGGGTAGCCAGGATGGTGTTTTCTGGTACCTCTGGGTGTTTGTCAGTGGTTGACTGTGAGAGACCACTTTGTTCTGTGTTGTTGTAGAACAAGTGGTCGTCATGTTCATTATGAAGGTGTATCAGATGAATCGGTGGTCTTCCGTTCCATCGTCATCCTGTTCGTCATCCATGTTTACCTCATTTCCGATGAGAGCTTTCAGTTGCCTCATTAGTTACTCCATGTCTTCTGAGGTTAAACTGCCTGGTTCTTGGGCATACTCGGTGCTGTGTTTAACTGAGTGGTGCCAAGGTGGGTTTCGTTGTTGAGTACCCACATGGAGTGCTTCTGGATGCGTTGGTCGATGGCCTTTGGATGTCCAGTTAGGTTTCCAGTGGTTTCCTTCTTGTGGGTTACTTGAGAAGCGTGGGTGGTCCCATGACTTTTCCACTCGGTTGGTGTGTTATCTGTCAACGGCATGGGAGTCACGTTCTCTGTGCTTCTTACGAAGAACTGTGTTGTCATGCCACTGGTTGTCTTCCAGTGCAAGACTTGTGTCTTGGCTGAAGGAGTTTGAAACTGTGGATGTTTTCAAACCTTTCTTTGAGGTCATCTTTTGTTTGATGTAGGCCTTGTGTGTCAGGTCATGTAGCTGTTGGATGGTCATTGTTCCTGGGCAGACCATGATACCAAGATGACGACTCAATCCGGGGTGCAGGTTTCTCAGGAAGAGGACTTTGAAGTTCACATCCTCTTCATGTTCAGGTTTGTTATGTGCACCAAAGTAAGCTTGTCGAAAGCGGTGGTAGTAGGCTTGGGGAGTCTCTTGTCAACCTTGTTTGGTTTCCAAGGCGATTAACACACCGTGTTCCGACTCTGGGCCTGTGAATTCTTTAATCAGTGTCGCACATAGCAGCTGGTAGTTTGACTTGACATGAGCAGGTTGTCGGTCTAGGAAGCTTCGTACCTCTGGACTGGATGTGGATCTGAGGAGGTAGAACCTGTCTCTGTCAGTCATATGTGGTCTCACCTCTAGGTGGAAATTGATATCTCGGATGTAGGTCTGGATGTCGGGACCCTCTGTGGAGTTCGGGTTGAACTGAATGATATTCTTAACCAGCTGGTTGAGATCCTTAAAGGTCATCCCCTGTGCAGCTTTGGAGTCTGCCGGGGTGAGCTCTCGTTGCTTGTTGGCAGTGAACAGTTCTGTGGTGAAGGCCTGTGACGTTTTGGGTTGTGGCCATTCACTTCTTTCACTGTATGCCAGTTCTTGGAGGGAGGACTCTGTTCTGCTCAGCAGGGGTGATGCTGAGGGAGGTCTCTCCCTTCTTGGCTCTGGTTTCTGTTGGAAAATGTGCTGGAGTTCATCTCTGACCGCGTAGAGCTCGTCGTTGGCGTCATCTCGCTGTTGGGTCAGATGGTCCATTTCAGCGCTGCACCTTTCCAGGTGGTCTTTCAGAGCATTAATTTCAGAGTTCTTATCTTTAGTGTCAGCTTTGGCTTTCTCTAGCTGATGTTCAGCAGACTGGAGTTGGTTTACCAGGTGCTTCTGAACAGTCTTTAATTCTTGTTTGTCACGTTCAGTGACTGCAAGGGCTTCTTGGAGCTTATCAAGTTGTTTCTTTGTTTCTTGCTCCACTTCGTCAGGCACTTTGAGTTTGTCTTGAGCTTTTGCTTTGAGCTGGTCTGTGCAGTGTTGAGTGTGCATCAGCTCTCTCAGTAACTCAGCGGTCTGACGCTTGAAGTCGTCCTGGACTTTCACTTCCAGCTTGTCTATGCGGCGCTGGGCACGTGTCAGCTCCTCCTGAAGGTGGGTGATGTGCTTGTCGCTTAGTTTCAGCTGGGCTGTGAAGGCATTGCTTAAGGAACAGGTGATCTTGGTTAGCTCCACATGGTTGTGGTTCTGGCTTGAATCATGTGTCAGGAATCTTCTCAGAATTATGATTATTATTAAAAATAATAACAGTTCAATTGTCTTTGGTGTGAGGCAGTCTGTAATGCCTCTGAGCCAGGCGTCCACGTCGTCCCTTTGGGCAGTGGGGTTCGTCGTCCACGACATGTTGGTACGCTGGGGTGAAGAGACTGACACAGACCTGTGTGGAATGTAAGCCTATATGTGGTTGAACAGCTAAGTGTCGTTTCAGTGACGGTACACCAATAGTGAAATGTTGTAATGTCTACGTGTTGGTCTCAGTGTAGACAGGTAGGCTAGTGATGGGGAAACTTCGTCACTCAACTGAGTGAGGGAAAGAGAGAGAAAAAGGTTAAAACAAATCTCACTTGTAAGGTTGTTGTTTTTTCAATGGGAGAAATATTTTTTTTATAAATATTTTCTATCAATGAAAAGCTGGTTTCAACTCGTGATGTGAGGACTGTCACTCAACTGAGTAAGGGAGAAAGAGAGAGAGAGATTAAAAAACAATAAAAAAAAAAAAAAGAAAGAAAATTCTTAACTAGGAGAAATATTATTTTTCTCGTAAATGCTTCCTATCAAAGAGAATCTGTTTCCAGAAAGGTAAACAATATTATTGTTTATGTTTACAACGAAAAATAATACAATAATAATGCTGATACCTCTTTTCTGAGTTTGACAGGATTGACACCACACACCGTCAGTTGGACCGCTTACAGCAGGGATGCTTTGAAGGCGACGGTTGCTCAACACTTGTCTCTGTTAATTGATCTTGGATGAGATGTCAAATTGTAAATTGCGTAAACAGATGCAGGGAGAGTATGGAGAACAGAGGGGATTTGATTAAAAATCAAATACCTAATGATTTCTTTGGAAAGATTATCTTTCTCTTTCTTTTGAATAGATTGGTGGTTCTCCCCGGTATGTTCCCTACAAGTGCGAAGAATGGGATGGAATAAAGCAGGACAGCACAGGAAAGATGTGAGAAGGGAAGGAGATTGGATCCACAAATGGCTGGAGCCTTTGTCGAACTACGAGTATAGAATTGACAGTTGCCAAACAACTAAACATTCACAAATAAAACTTTGTAAGAGAGGGTTATCTCTGATTTATTTGAAGCTCGTAGTGAGATACCAATGTCTCCTATTGAGGCTCAGGTGTGTCACTTCCAAGCAAAAATAAATAAATAAATAAGGAAGAGGTAATAAAGATGAAAGAAAGTAATAATGATAGTGGACAAAATAAGAAAGGGAAATTAAATAAAGGGGTAAATGAATAAGTAAAATAGAATGGTTACGTTTATAACCACAACTGAAATAAATGAGAAAAGGAGGATACAACGCAATAACAATAAGGAGCAAGTATGAGTCTAACAATATTTTGTAATGGGGAAAATGTTGGTGGAATAAGTTCTTAACTTTCAAAGTTTAAGACTTATTCGCCTGAAGTGATTAGATCTAAAAGAGAAATTTAGAAATTATGAAATTAGATTTATTAAAAATAAATCGAGAAATCATTAGAAATTACCTGTTAAGAAAAATAGAATTTAAATTTTAATTTAATAATTCCCTTTAAAAAAAATCTAATTCGAATTTGACAATTAATAGTCATAAACCAGTATTTTCTTTTTCAAGTAAAATGCAGGTAAAGGAATTAATAATTGCAAACGACTACCTTTTCACGGAAAATATGGGTTAAGTAAGATATGGGAAAGGTAAATAAGAAAGAAGAAAAGACCAACAGGTGTAAAGTCAAGGTGTTTAAATTGTTAAATCACTTTAACGTTGTTGAAACAGACACTGTATTTAACCATTGATGTTAATACTACTGATAACTGTAAATAATGCTTAAGGCGTTAGCATATAGGCCTCACTGTAACAACTGCTTTGGTTAGCTTAGCAAAGGGGTAGCTAGCTTAGCCACCAAAAGGGTTTGTTTACACTGTGGCCAAAGCCTGTGGCTCTGATCATGCGAGAGGTCAGAGTTCCCCCGGAAGCGTTGGTTAAGACTTCCGTGTCACGATCGTAACTATAGCGACCAAACAAACTCTAGTGGGCAAACACGTGAAATGCACACAGTTTGTCAACGTTATTAAGGTTTGGCATGTTGCATGAAATGTGGGCGCATTTCAACAATGGTCATAGAATATGAATGTACAGTAACAGTCGATCATATTACGGGAAATGTCGGCGCATTTCAACCTGTACAAAAATACACCACTCGTAGCTTTAGCTGGTTTTACGACGTGGGGCTTCACTATAAGAGTGATATTAACTTTAAGCAAGCGACAGCTTTGCGTTATAATAGATGGAACGATGGCGACCTCGGCGGATCGTATCTCTCCAAGTTTATCTGGGCACACGAACAATAGTGTTCTTAAAGGATTAGTTCACTTTTTAAAAAACTTTTGCTGATAATTTACTCACCCCCATGTCATCCAAGATGTCTATGTCTTTCTTTCTTCAGTCGAAAAGAAATTAAGGTTTTTGATGAAAACATTCCAGGATTTTTCTCCATATAATGGACTTCAATGGGAACCAGACGGTTCAAAGTCCAAATGAGCGTTTCAGTGCAGCTTCAAAGGGCTTTAAACGACACCAGACGATGAATAAGGGTCTTATCTAGCTTAACGATCACTCATTTCAAAAATAAATAAAACATTTTAAGTTTTATAAGCACAAATGCTCGCCTTGCTCTGTTCTGTGATGCACGTTTGTAACGTCACGTAATACGCAATTACGTTGAAAAGGTCACGCTTTTCCTCTGTGTATTCCGGTTCAGAAAGGTGAAAAACTGCATCTCATCTTCTCCTCTAAGTTCAAAATCGCCCGACATCGTTGTTTTACCTTTTAATTTCTTTTTTTTTGTAAACGGCGTTTGACTTTGTTTGCGCGTTCAACTTGTAAACACTGACTCGGTACTTCCACAAACGTCAAGAAGCGTGACCTTTTCAACGTAATTGCGTATTACGTGACGTCACTAGCACGCATCACAGAACAGAGCAAGGCGAGCGTTTGTGCTTATAAAACTTAAAGTTTTTTATTTCTTTTTGAAATGAGTGATCGTTTCGCTAGATAAGACCCTTATGCGTCGTCTGGTGTCGTTTAAAGCCCTTTGAAGCTGCACTGAAACGCTCATTTGGACTTTGAACCGTCTGGTTACCATTGAAGTCCATTATATGGAGAAAAATCCTGGAATGTTTTCATCAAAAACCTTATTTTCTTTTCGACTGAAGAAAGAAAGACATAGAATTTACTGTAGCAGAATCAATAGTATGATCATTTTATCAGTTCATCCAATGAATGGAAAGCATAAACAATTATCAATTCTAGGAAATATAATATCTTCCTGGCCAAGAAAGACTAATTCCCAGCTAACAGCTAAATTTAGAAATAATTCAAGGGTAAAAGCATATGTAACAGAGTTTAAAATAATGTTTATAAATTCATGCTTTAAATGGGCAAACTTGCAATTGGCTGTTGCGTCACTCGCATTTGTGTGCGTGATATTGCGGGTGGAGTTACGTCACCACCAGCAGAGTTTCACATCTCTCCTGCTGGTAAGTCGCATCAAAAAGCGCTGCGTCATTAAAAACGGAGTTTATGTTTTAAAGTGCAAGGATGGACTTTAATACTGCACACAAGTTTACTTCATGTATCTGTCAGTCCCTAGCTCTGTCAGTCGAGTCAAATGTGTTATTTGCGATGGTGAAATGTGATGACTGTGTATGTTAATCTGCTTTTGAACTCCGATTCTCTGTTGATTCCATTTAAGATCTATGAGCAACATTAATGCGTGAATGCACTGCCCACTAACCAGCTTTTGGTCGTGTTTGTCCCAGGTATGTTTTATTCAGATTTGTCATGTTCTGTGTAAAAATATGTTAGCTAAATTGAGTGTTAGCATTAACACACCTGCAATGTGCTCGCACGTGCGGAACTGTGTAACTGCGCCATTTTAGGTCTGCGTTCTTTACTTTCAGTATTTCATTTATACAAATATATGTAAAATGATGGTTACTTAAGTTTATAGTTTCTCTGTATTTATGTGAAGTGATAAGAGAAATGAGAACAGAGACAGTGATTTATATTTTCTTTAATGTATGTTTTATTTTGAGTTTTATTCCACTATATGTTGTCTTGAGAAAAAGCTGTGCTTCCAGTGTCACTCTCCTGACCATTCCCGCTTTGTCTGTCCTGAGAGAACGAAATCTCCGTCTTCTCAAGGGCTGGGAAACTAGAAGATCTGCACTCAAGGGAGGACAGTGTGGATTGTGAGTTAATTCCTCCAAACCAGTGTTATATGAATGACCCAACCTCAGTTTATAGTCTTACTAGTTCTGTTGAGCCTGCAGGGAAAACTATAATTTTTCAGAACACGCACAGAGTACAGCGAATTGATAGTCTGTTTTACACTCCAGCAACAGTATGGGGCCACCTTCAACTGAAAGCTATGGTTGACAGTGGCTCCATGGCATGCACGATGAGTGAAGCTGCTGAACGTCTCTTGTTACAGCACAAGCCAAATTTACAAAAGTTCCCTGCCAGTGATGTTGTCATAATTGGGTGTGGCGGACAGCGTGTTACCCCAAAATTGATGTATGAACTTGAGCTTTCAGTTTATGCCTGCAAGATGGTAGTCCCAGTTTTAGTAGTTCCAGGCCAAACCGACGATTTGATCCTGGGCAGCAATGCTATCAAGTGGCTGATTCAGAAAATGAAAGAGACAGACGGATACTGGAGACTTGTGTCCGGGTCAGTTAACTCTGATGACGTTGAATGTCACCAATTCCTCTCTCTTCTTTCAAATGTCGTACGATGGAAAGGTGAAGACATGCCTGATAGAGTGGGGACAGCTAAGTTAAAAGAGAAAATAACCCTAGAGCCGCAGCTTGGGCTCAGCTCCCGGAGTCTACAGCTGTTTCTGTGGGGAGCACAGTCATTGTTGAGCCAACCCTATGTAAATGCCGTCCAAGGAATGTGATCATAGGGAGAGTCATCACACCTATGTGGGGCAGCAGATGGGTGCCATTCAGAATAATGAACCCTACAGACAAAGTAATCATTCTTAAAAAAAACACGAAGATCGTAGATGTCTTCACTTGTATTACTGTTGAAGAATTGTCTGCACCTGAGTACCTGCAGAGTAACGTTCAGTGTGCTGCAAGTTCTATAAGTCATGTGCGGACCACTGATGAGAGAAGAAACGTGCTGGATAAATTAGGACTGCAGGATCTGAATCTGGATGCTTGTGAAGTGTCAGAGGAATGGAAGGATAGGCTTTTGAATCTCATTGAGAAGTACGAGTCAACCTTTTCACGTGGAAAAATGGATTGCGGAGAAGCCACTGACTTTGTTCACAAAATTCACTTAGTGGACGGGAAGCCGTTTCGACTCCCTTATCGTCGTGTAGCTCCCAGTCAGTATGACAAGCTACGTACTGCCTTGAATGAGATGGAAGTTAAGGGCATTATAAGAAAGTCTCAGAGTGAATATGCATCTCCGCTAGTTTTAGTGTGGAAAAAGAATGGTGACCTTCGTATTTGTACAGATTTCAGATGGCTGAATGCGAAGACAGTAAAGGACGCTCACCCACTCCCACATCAAGCGGATGCACTCGCAGCTTTGGGAGGCAACGTTTTCTTTTCGACCATGGATTTGACTTCTGGCTTTTATAATGTACCTTTGTTTGAAGAGCATAAGAAGTACACTGCCTTTTCCTCTCCGTTCGGCCTTCATGAGTACAATCGTCTACCTCAGGGTTTGACCAACAGTCCAGCAACCTTTATGAGGATGATGATGTCCATTTTCGGGGATGAAAATTTCACTAGCCTTCTCTGCTACTTGGACGATCTGATGGTTTTTGCTCCAAGTGAGCAAGTAGCTCTTGACCGACTGGAACTGGTTTTCTCACGCCTGTCTAAGCACAACTTAAAACTAGCACCGAAGAAGTGTATGTTCCTCAGGAGATCTGTCAGGTTCTTGGGACACATTGTCACTGGGAATGGTGTCCAGACCGACCCTGAGAAGGTGAAGGTGATCAGTGACATCCAGACTACCGACCTCATGGAAGCGGATGGCGTTACCCCTTCTCAAAAGAAGATCAGATCTTTCCTGGGTATGATTTTATACTATCAGCATTTCATTATAGACTGTTCTGCTAAGGCAAAACCTCTTTTCAGTCTTCTATCAGATCGGTCACAGAAAAGAACTCAGAGGAAGTGTGGTCGGATGAGGAAGCCACTCAGTGTCGTGAAGCTTTCACCCGAGGATTGGACTAGTGAGTGTTGTACTGCTCTTGAGACTCTAAAGCAAGACCTACTGCACATTGTAACTCTAGCACACCCAGATTTCAATCATCCCTTTATTCTCTCTGTTGATGCTTCATTTGATGGCATAGGAGAGCCGTGTTATCTCCGGTGCCCCCTGGTGAGAAAATTGCACGTCCAGTTGCTTTTGCCAGCAAAACACTCTCCAAGTCTCAGATAAACTACCCAGCACATCGACTCGAATTCCTGGCTTTAAAGTGGGCTGTTTGTGAGAAGTTTAGCCACTGGCTAAAAGGGAGACATTTCACTGCATGGTCTGATAATACTCCTTTGACCTTTATTCTAACCAAACCCAGACTGGATGCGTGTGAACAGCGATGGGTGGCGAAGCTCGCCACATATGACTTTGACCTGAAGTATGTGCCAGGCACAAAGAACATTGCTGCAGATGCCTTGAGCAGAGAACCCTTTGTCAAGTCTTGTGTTAGCCATCGTCTGTTGAAATACATTTCTCTTTTGGATGAGGTAAATGGTGTTGTTACTGGAATCGTGCAGGATACCTTTCGTGTCACTAACAACTGTCAGAATGTGCAGTCTAGCAGTGATGACGAAACTGAGAACGAGATGCAGGATGACGTGAATGTCTCATGTCCAGGATCTATTAATGCTGCTGAAGTTTCTGCTTTTCTGGGTACTCACTGCGATGGTGGAGTTAGTCCGTTGCCCGTGTCAAGTCCAAAGTCACTCCAGCTCCCTGATGAAGATCCATCTGTTGCAATCCCGTTTTCCAGACTTGCAAATCTCCAAGAGCAGGACAACATAGTCAGTAGAGTCATCAACTACACTGTAAAAAAAAAAATCGTAAAAAAAGGTCAATGACTGGCAGCTGCGGCTGCCAAACAAAAACCGTAAAAATAAAGTAAAATATCGTAATTTAAATAAGTGCAAAATACTTTTACAGAAATCTTCATTTTAACAGAAACACACAGTTAAAACAGTTACTTCACATTTATTTTCTGATTTATTTACTGAAAAACACGCAGTTAATTACATGCATGATTTGCTTTGACTATATACGTCACTGCATCAGCAACTACACAGTTACTGTCAGTTAAATAAAGAAAAATACAGCATTTCAAGTGTTTATTTGCTCATCCTGGACTGAAGCTCAGACTCTACTCTTCAACACAATGGTGACACACGAAACACACCATACAGAAACACTTTAAACCCCAACAGAACATTAAATACTATCAGATCTCTCAGGATCTCAGCATCTTCACTTATTACAATCCAGACTTTATTTCTTTCATACTAACATTATTATTGATAATTAACAGAGGTTTAGAAGTTGAAGCTTTATTGAAAAGAATAAAGTTTGATGTCACCATGATGGAGATCAGTGTTTGCTTTAGTTGGGCTCTTGAACTTTTAGCATTGCACTTTAATGTTTCTCTGGCTGCATTAACTGTGTGTCTCTGATGTGTATTTGTTATGGTAAGAGTCTAAGAGAAACTCAGATCAGATAATGTTTGTCACTTTGTAGTGATAATAGTAATCATGTAGAGTCCTGCTCCATTGATACCATCTGAAGTATAATACCTGATTATGTCATTAAATATTAGTTATTCATTTTGCATGACAAAGCTTCTATAAAACATTCTCCAGTGCTGTGATACTCAGATTTTATGAAGTCATTATACAGAAAATATTTGACAGGATCATATAGACTCACTCAGACATCAAGAATCAGTGTATGAATCACAACAATGGTGACAATGAAAAAAAAAAACTTTTTTGGTTGTCACCATTGTTGAGATTCATATGTTGATTCTTGATGTCTCTATACAACTAAAAAAATGCAGATTGTTATAATACTGATATCACAATATTCCAAGGGTCATGTGAAAAATTATGACATTAATTAAAGACTTTGTATAAAGCTAAATTCCACCTACATATTCTGTAATCTAAGCTATCATATTCAGAGATTTGACTATCATATCAGTGAATCAGATCATCATATGATGACTATAACATCATCAATTAATGATTGAGATCATCTGATATTTTCTCCAGCATTTATTACTATGACAAACGTGTATCAAATACACAGTTAAAGCAACCAGAGAAAAGCAAAAGGTAAATCTCAAGGGTCATGACCTCAACTAAAGCAGACACTGATCCCAATCATGGTGACATCAAATTTATTTTAAAGTTTTTCACACTTTATTTAAATTAGCATATTTTACTTCAATTTTATGGTTTTTGTTTGGCAGCCGCAGCTGCCAGTCATTTGACCCTTTTTTTTACAATTTTTTACAAGGTATTTGATCATAATAATGCAGGAAATACCTGTGAAATAACAGTGTTTTTTCGGTTTATTTAAATTAGCATTTTACTTTAATTTTATGATTTTTGTTTGGCAGCCGTAGCTGCCAGTCATTTGACCCTTTTTTTTATGATTTTTTTTACAATGAAGGTATATGATCGTGATTATTCAGGAAATACCTGTGAAATAACAGTGTTTTTCAGTTTATTTAATTTAGGATGTTTTACAGTTTTTTGGGGAGCTGACAGTCATTTGACCATTTTATCATTTAACTGTTTTGTTACTGTTAAATTACAGATTATATTTGTAATTTTAGATACATTTTTATGTAATTTAAGAAAACAGAAAAAATACTGTATGAAAAATACAATCAATTTTCTGTATAAAAAATGTGAATTACTGTAATTTGTCATTAATGTCACAATACCTAAAATAACAGCTGAATTTTTATTTTACAGATATTATTTGTAATTTTACAGTGTTTTGAGTACAAATTAAAATGAAAGAAAATGATCGTCAAAAAATCACAGTTATTTTCTGAAAAATTAGGATTTTTTTTACAGTGTATGTTCTGAGACATAAACGTCCTTCAAAGAGTGAGAAAGCAAAGGAGCCTAGCCCTGTGAAAAACCTTTTGAAGCACTGGAAGAAGCTAAAGATCCGTAATCGTGTGCTGTACAGAGTAAAGAAAGATCGACTGATGAATAAGAAACTGTTCCAATACATTGTTCCAGATTCTCTAAAGTGTGACGTTCTCTGTGGTGTTCATGACTCAGCTGGACATCAGGGTAGTGC
Organism: Gila orcuttii; assembly: GCA_026230005.1. Classification (NCBI taxonomy): domain Eukaryota; kingdom Metazoa; phylum Chordata; class Actinopteri; order Cypriniformes; family Leuciscidae; genus Gila; species Gila orcuttii. The sequence continues at coordinate 66,816,724 of JAPDVR010000003.1, forward strand.
AAGAACTCTCTCCCTTGCAGTTGAAAGGTTCTTTTGGCCAGGAATGAATAAAGACATCAAGCTAAGATAACTCCTGAGTGCCCTGGCAATGATCAGTACAGTCCAATATTCTTGAGTGACCATCCACCTGCTCTCAGTGTGATTCCATCCACACAAACACACACAGTCACACATAGGTAGCTTTAGATCGCAGTTCAAGACAATAAATCTGTAAGCACATAACACAAGACAATTATCTTTAAAATATAAACAAGACTTTATTGATTATCCTAGAACATAAAACTAATATCTAACACAAACACACGCACACATACATTCATACCAGTTGCAGAAAGAAGAGTGAGGAAAGAAATGAGTTTTAAGAGTGAGATGGTGAAATTCCAAGTTTCTATATGCACTTATAAGACATGACCTGAACGAACCATCAATCATTAATTTAACACTTCTATCGTTTCTTAGGCGGGTTATGCAATTTTATCAATATACACCAGTTCAGCTAAGAGTCTGGAGGCAGTATTTGCTTGTTTGCGTTCCTTTTTTTTCTCTTGGGATTCCCTTTCGTCGTAAAAGGTGGTTTCCCGAGCTCGTTCGTTGGCTGGTCTCCTCGTGCGTGGTCTGAGACGGGTTGATGAAGTCTTTGTTTGAAGTTGGCTTTGCAGAAGACACGTGGACCGAAACTTTGCCGCAAAACTTAACTTAGAACCGAGACTCACAACGGAAGATAAAGGAAAACTTAGAAAAGAAAGAAAATTGAGACGACAGTAGATGATGGCTTGAATGAAGCTGTTGAACCCGTTCTTCTGATCTTAATTTGGGTTCTTTGTCTCTATGCGTCTACATGGTTACTATAACCATCGTCTGCTCCACCCGACTTGTTGTTCTGCCGAGACCTTTTTCGAGAGAGAGCCCGCCCGACTTCTGTTCTATTCTTCTAGCGCATTATTCTACTACAGCTCTGTTCATGTTACTACAGCTCTGTTCATGTTTCATGTTTCTTGTTGTATTTGTATATGTCCACTGGAAGCCTCAGCACCAAAACAAATTCCTTGTGTGTGCAAGCACACTTGGCAATAAAGCTCTTTCTGATTCTGATTCTGATTCTGATTCGGGTCTAAGGTTTTAAACTCCAATGTTTTGTCCCGCCTCCTGGAGGAATTTGGAATTCGGACAATAAGATACTATATGCTTATTTGAGAAGGGGTGCTTTTCTATCCCCCCCCCTTTCTCTCTTTGTGAATCATGTGTTATCTGTGGTCTGCTTACTCATCAGCTCGAACAGAGGATTCAGTTTAGACATAATTTCCATTTTAAGAACAAAAACATTTTTACACAGATTTCAATCAAGCCACCTTCTGAATTAATAATATATGAGCATAATGATAGGGAACACGACACACTTTCATTCACACAGGTAATAGTTACAACAATTAGATGACTTATATGTGATTAAGCATAATAGACACATACAGGGGTCATATACACAATATAGAATTGAATGAAAAGTCTCTTGTCTCTGTGGTTTTTAAGAGGTCTCAACAATGAGGTCATTCAAAGGTCTTCAAGAAGGGGGAAGTCTGTTTTACATCTCTGTCATGGGACCTTGGTCCTTAAGAAAGACGTAGTCTGTTAGTCGCAGGGGTCAGGTGACCTCTTGTTAGGGCCTCTTGTTTCACCATTTCTGAACAGATCTGTTTTGCCAAATTATAAAACATTGACAACGTTCTTCCTTTAGTTAAACAACAAAAGGTCCTTCCGGTTGCAGATTCTCTGGAGCCTATGGCTCTGGGTCTGGTGATTTGATTCTGGAATGTGAAGACTCTTTGTGGGATTATGTATGAACAGTCACCTAAAAGCTTCAATTGTGTTTGGTTCATTCTCGTTGTCGCTACAATGTCAAGTCAAGTATATTTATATAGCGCTTTTCACAATATAGATTCCCTCAAAGCAGCTTCACAGTATCAATCAAAACATAATAACAATGTTCGTTTCTTAGAGGAAAAACATCCATGTTTGGTAGAGCTGATCAATGGTATTAATGATTGGTTAATTAATTTGAATATCCCCAACTGAGCAAGCCAAAGGCAACAGTGGCAAGGAACCGAAAAACTCCAAGTGACCCAATGGTGTCCTAAAACTCCATCAAGTGACCCAATGGTGTTATGATTGTGCACGGAGATGAACCCAAAACAGACAGAGTGCAATGAACAGGGGGTTTATTGGAACAAAACAGGAAAACAAAGCCCACGAGGGGGCAAAACACGACTAGGACAAGGAATGGATGGCAGACTAGACTAGACAATGACTGTACAATAAACTGACAATTCTTCAAATAAACGTTCACAAAGACAAGAATCTACACTAAGTACTCACGGGAAAGAAATGGCAAGGTATAGCAACATAGACAGATTCGACAACATTCAGCATAAATTAGGCAATGAACCGACACAAGACAGCAAACACAAGGGGATTAAATACCAAGAAACTAACGAGGGGAACAGGTGACGCTAACAAGGCAATCATGACTAAACAAGGATAACAAGGGGGCAGGGTTACAAGACGAGACAACACAAGCACATGGCCCAAACAACAGACCATGCGCTTGTACATAAAACATGGGTCTGTCATGATCCTGCCACAATACTAGAAGAATACAAGGACATGATGGCAGAATCATGACAAATGGTGTCCTAAAACTCCATCAGGGACCCAATGGAGAAAAAAAACCTTGGGAGAACCCAGGCTCAGTCTGGGCCAGTTCTCCTCTGGCGTTTATGAACTAGAGGCCGGATTTACACACTCAAAAAAATGTGTTGGCTTTACTTAACTTTTTTATGTAAACAGGTTCCACCGGTTCCACATAACTTATTTTAAAAGGCTATAAATGGTATGCTCTACATGCCAGTGCTGCTATAATCCATAAGTTAAACTTAATTCAGACATTGGCTTCTGTATGAGTTCTGTGATTCTGGTCAAATGATTGTGATATAATGATTATGTAAAAACACAATCAACATCATCGAATCACCTTTTCTATTTGATCATCTGGCTGTTATAACTCATGTACAGCAGCCAAACATAATCTAAAGTTAATGATGTGGGGGGTCAAGATCCCAAGTAAAACAAACACTCATCTCCATAATGGTGACTTTAAATTCCGGTTTTCTCCTTCAGTGATTCTGCTTGTTAACATCAGGTGTCTTCAATAATGCTCAATCATCACTCAATTATTCACTTAATTTTCTCATTAACTTTAACACTGCTTCAGTGTTCATTTAACACTCAGCTCAGAGTTTAATTGGATCGCTTAAAATGAGTTTTATGTTATGTGGTCCCAGTTATGTCGTCCCACCGGTCCCAGTTATGTGGAACCGGTGGAACCTGTTTACATAATAAAAAAGTTAAGTAAAGCCAACACATCATTTTTTTGAGTGCAGTAACTGTAAGGTAAAAATGTATATGAATGTCTCTAAACAGACTTTAAACTGAACCTGTGATAAACGCTGATGGCGTTTACATGTGCATTAAGAATTGATTCTTTAGTTATGTGCGTTTGAATATACATGTGCGTAGGTTTGTAATTCCCTCATGCCTGAACAAACCACTTGTCTATAAATTTGATAAAGAATTTGTTTTATTTTATCACTTCGGGGTAGGGACGCGAAACGAGATTCACAACGCTTTATCTGTAGAGTGGGAAAGGGATCCTCCATAGGGAGAGGATAGTTGACACTTCAGCACTGCATTGTCATCGGGTCCAGGCGAAGGTCCTAGTCAGATCTGGATACGGCCTGGATCCGGCAGGCTGCGGGAAAACCTCGGGATAAACAAAGACACTTAAATTAGCGTAGATGCCATTCTTCTTATGATGTAATAATAATAATAATAATAATAACTTTAATTTATATAGCGCCTTTCACAAAACCCAAGGACGTCACGAGTACATCAGGATTTATGGGAAGTGTTCCCAGTTCCGGCTGACATAAACTATGCAGCCTAACATTGAATTATAGAAGTCTATAATGTGTTGTGTGTATGCTAAGCCAAAGAGATGTGTTTTTAGTCTAGATTTGAACTGACAGACTGTGTCTGCTTCCCGGACAATGGTAGGAAGATTGTTCCAAAGTTTTGGTGCTAAATAGGAAAAGGATCGACCAGCAGTCGATTTAGATATTCTAGGTATTATCAACTGGACAGAATTTTGAGATCGCAATAGACGTGAAGGACTATAATGCGTTAAGAGCTCGCTCAAGTACTGCGGAGCTAAACCATTTAGTGCTTTGTAAGTAATTAACAATATTTTCTTGTTATCTCTGTAAAGCTGCTTTGAAACAATCTGTAGGCATATTGTAAAAAGCGCTATATAAATAAAGGTGACTTGACTTGACATATAATTATATATAATATTGGTAAATGGTAAATGGCAGGTGAAGGCTTTTACCATTTTAATATTGCCTATTATGTATCTAAGAGGGAGATGCCATTTGTCTTGAATTGTTTTTTAAACAAGCATAAATAAATGTAGCAGAGTTAAAGATTTTGTCGGCTAGAAATTGTTCCAATAAATAACATTTGAATATTTTAAAACCTTCACATTGTATTTTTTGTTTTGGAATATAACTTGAAATACTGTTTATTAAAGAATGGTGCAAAAAATTGTAAATTATCTTGTTTATTGTTTTATTTAACGTTAGATAAGATTTCAAAATCTTTCATCCCTGTGTTTGTTTCACTGGACCCTTTAGGAGAAAATTAAACCTCAAATAACTTAATATTTACTGATATTTTAACTCTCATGAAGTCTTTTCTTTTAGAGGTTTGCTCAAAATGTCAGAGGAATCACAATGGCCACGACTATCACCATGTACAATGTTAGTTGTACAGTTTAGGAGACAACAAAAGGGAAAGTCACCTCAAATTACTTTCTCTTTGTTTAAAATGTGTTTTATTGTGAGACACTTTGCAACTGTGTTATAAAAGGTGCTTTATAAAGTGAGTTATTACTATTAATAAACGTTTGGGAGCATAACATTATCTCTGCATTACAGTATACTCTCACAAAAGTTGTGAATGTTAAATACACATTTTATTTGTTGATAAGTGTGTTGATGAAACCCTTTCGGAATAAAACTCAGGACCAGTAGTTTCAGAAGATGCACATAGTGTCTTCTACCTTATCACAAATGTGAATGAGTTGATTTAAAATCCTCCAAAGTCAACATGGTCTATGAAAGTCCTTCCACAGACCTTCTATAAACCTTCTATACCTTCTATAGCAGGACAGCACACAGCAACTGTAGTAAAACCACCGTGCAGAAGCTGTACGAGTAAGATAACAGATGGACTGGTAATAGTAGTGAATCTAATACATATGATAGGGAATGATTGTTGAAAATCCTCCCTCCTGCCCAGTTGTGGGGTGGGGACTTTGCTTCACCTGTCAGGCTACACCTGCACATATATAAGAGCCTGGATGAAGCCCTGCTCAGGCTGTCGCTCTGTTTGCTCGTTATAGGGCCCATCTTTCCCTGTTGGCTGAGCACCGGACACAATATTTGGGTAAGTTATGGATATTTGTTATAGTTGATGTGTCTTTGTTCAATGTTGAATGAGTGCTCTGATTAAGATTTATTAGAATATCTTTGTTTACTGATTATTGTTTTCTTCTGTTAAATCATCTGTCAGTCAGCTACATAAGTGAAAATCTTTGAAAGGACAATAAACTGTTTAACAGCTCTCCCCTCTGGGCTTAGCCAGTGCAGAAGAGCACAACTACCATTAAGTTTCTACAGTATTAATCAAGCAAAACTGGTAGTAGCATCACAATTGATCGTAAATGTAATATTAAAGCATTAATAGTAACAACCTGGAGGCCAAACACTTCCCCAGATGCTTGTTTAAAAAGAAGTTAAGGGTATTTAGTTTGGGTTATGGTGTCAGGGACTGGATCACTGTGTGATGGAATTAGTTAAGTGAGTGACAGTTGTGGCGTCCTATCAGAGGAAGAGAACGGGTTATTTAATGACGGTTGGTTGTACCCAAAGAGCGTCACGACTCGTCCCTCCTCATTTCGTCATCCACTAGCGCCTCAGGTACGTGCTGATAGTGGTTGTTAAATCGTGTGTTGAGAACACTATTGATGTGTCGTCACTTCTTTGTATTGTAGTGTGTCCACTAGTATTTTTTTCCGACGGTGTACTACCAGTGTCTGCTCCTCCTTCAATGTTAGGTAAGCTGTCTCGTGTTGAGTAGTGTATTATGATGGCGTGCGGTATAGTGTGTCGCTATGTTGTTAATGTGTTGCTTCATGTACCCCAGCTGGTTGCCAGTATTGACGGTTGCGGTAAACAGTAGCCTATGGGAATGGTATATGAGGTGTTGTCTTCCTGTGGTAAGTAGTGATGGCCAAATGAAGCGTTTCGAAGCATTATTGCTTTCTGATACAATTGTGTCGAAAATGGTTTATTACTCGAAGCTTCATTCAGATAGAAATTGCAGCACCATCTCTTGGTGAAGTAAATATAATGCAACAAAGCTGACAACCATAAAATGCAAGTAGGCTTATATGTTAACGCCCCGTTTATTACGTGTTTACCGAGACGATCAAAGCTGAAACAGTGTTAGTGCTGTGAAACTCATTTAATAAAACATTAAGCATGATGTGTGTGTGTGTAATTATTTCTTTAGACAAGGACAGAAGATCAGATCAGATGTTGATCAGATCTTGATGATCAGATGTCAGATGTTGATGACTTGGAATGCATAGTTCTTAAATTAACTCTATCAATTCAAATGTCTTTTATTTTGATTGGAATATACAGACCACCATCCTCAAAAAAATGTTTTTATGATAAATTGAATGCCCTCTTGAGGGAATGTGATTCTAAAAACGAGATTATTTTATTAGGAGATTTTAATATAAATTGGAGTGATAAAATAAAAAGGAAAGAGCTAAAACGTGTTGCAATTAAATTCGAATTACAGCAGGTGATAGAAGGACCTACGAGGATAACTAGTTCATCTGAGACACTTATTGATTTGGCTTTTACAAATAGACCAGAAAGAATAAGAAGATCTTATAATTTGGTCACAGGGCTATCCGACCATAACATGATCCTAATTGTAAGAAAGCTCTCAAAAAAGGTATTAAATTTATCAACTTATTCAAAGTTAAATCAGTATGGAATCCCTAAAAGTCAATTATCCAATCTTGAACATGCAATTAAAGAAATTAATTGGAATGAACACCTGGCTTATGAAAGTGTTGATGAAAATTGTAAATCTCTCATGGTAAAACTGGAAAACATGGTACAAACGGGCCTTAAAAACGTTAGATAAAAAGTCAAATTCATATCACCATTGTAATTAAATATGACCTGTTAAATTGGGAAAACATGATTAAGTTTGCAGATATTTTACTTGTATATAAAATTTTTCATGGTATGGCTCCCCCTCCGCTTAATAAATTCGTCCAACAAAATGTAAAGTCATCCACCAGAGCATCTTTAAGAGGGGATTGTAAAATACCATGTAAAAAAAGTAGCTTTGGACAGTCGGCTTTCTCTTTTCGAGCAGCTCATGCATGGAATATCATACCCACAGAACTAAGGAAGATCACGTCTATCAAATCATTTTCCAAATCCATAAAACATTGGTAACAAATCAAATATGTTGCCATAATATAGAATAATGTGTTTGTATTTATTATGTTTTTATTTTTTTTTATTGTAGTAGTGTATTTATTGTTTTAATCTTTAACCTGCTAGGGACTGCAGATGAAAATTGGCCTGTATGGCTAAATCTGGCACATTTACATGTTGGACCTTGTACTCATGTTAATTAATGTGCATTGTCCCTTTAAATAAAGAAACTCAAACTCAGATCAGCTTAAAAAAAGTTGGAAACCATCACAGAAATTCTAATGGTTTGTATTAAAATACCAATAGGAACCATTGGCTTTTACCATTTAAACCACTACAGAATAATTTTTTGTAGTGTGTTTGGCACATATTCCATTAGGATTTAATGCCCCCACCAATAGAACCCAACACATATCAGTAGAGACCCACAGAGACCACTATAATTCCCATTACAACCAATACAATTCCAATGAAAACCATTAAATCCAATAGAATTTCTGTAATGGTGTCTATAGTTTTTTTTAGCAGGGCAGTATCATGTGTGACAGCTTTATCTTGTTTAGCTGTGGGAAGCAGAACTCTATAACGTGTGTAACTGGTGGGACTGATATGTGTGTATGTTGAAAAGGATGTGCTTGTGTAACTGGTTGTACTTGTTTTTGAAGTTTATGTCTTTGATGCATGTTTTTATGTAACAATGTTCATATGTTCTCTAATTAATAATAATAATAATAAAAAACATTTGGCAGAGGGTGTGCTTTGGGTACATCATGCAGAAGGCTTAGACAAAGTGTTCATTAAATGGTATGGTTTTTATTCAGAAATATTATTTTCTCAGTGTTGCCATGGTTTGGCTTCACTTTTATAAGAAATACAGCCGCCAGGTTTCAAACCTGTCGACACTGGATTGGCCTGTCAAAGCAGTCAGGTGGTTCACTACAGGAGTGAAGCAGTGTGTTTGCTTCAGAAGTCATTTTCACGTGACTAGTGACGTAATGATACAAGCTCCGAAGCAGTGCTTCATTGCAAGGACCGTTCGAGTTTGAAGCAAGCTTCGGAGCGTCGGTGTCAGACGTAACATCACTAGTGGTAAGTGCAGGGCTCTCAAGTTTTATCAAAAGTTTAGAGTGAGATTTAGGGGAGGAGCCACCCAAATATTTGCAGCAGCGGTCCCTCGACCCAACCAAATTCGCTTCAATTTTTGCTAGCAGTTCAATTTTGCCTATTGTTCATAATTGACCAGCACAAATGGAAATTATAACAATTGTTAAATCTGATAAAAAGACAAATTCATCCAAATAAAATAAATAGTTATATTTAAAAAATACATAATTTATTGAAAAATAAAAATAATTTTGACCCCAAACAAGCCAACTGAACATCAGTGCTCAATGTACATAACATTGTGTCATAACAACTTGCCCTGAGCATGTATGTCAAGACCCAAACCGGTCACCTTTACAGGGGTCATCGGATGCCCATTTTCCACAAGTTGGTATGATAATTTTGGGTCTTCATGTAAAGTTTGTAACATACTTTGGTTAAAATTTCTCAATGGTTGTGTAAAACATCACCCTTTTTACCTCTTCAAAAACAGCTCTGTTCACAGTGACCCGTTTCGGGTGCATGTCTCTTTAAATGATAATGAGCAACAACTTTTTGGCTTTTTGAGGATTAAAAAAAAGGGAATGGATTTTTTTCATTGCATGGTGATTGTGTCCATACACTGCAAAGACACATTTATTTGCAAATACCATATAAAAGTGTATTTTGCATCCGATGACCCCTTTAAAAGCAGTTGGAGAGTTTTTGAATGCATCAAAAATAATTTAGCACGAATTTGGCTATACTCCTCAACATCAGCTCTCACTGTCTTTGATCACAGGCAAGAGATATCGTCCAGGAATCATAAAAACAAAATGCTAAAAAAAAAATAAAAAAAAATGAAGATGTCCGCAAACCGCATTCATCAGGTCGTGCTCTTTCAACTTCCACTCCGTGTGTGCGCGTGTTGTCTAGTAACGAACGTGCTTGCAGCGGGAAGGGAACACATAATTTACCCGGAGACAACTAATTCTAATTTCTGATTGGCTGGTAGCTAGCATTTAAGTCTGTATAACTCGAGACAGATGCTATGAACTCGGCAGAGAACTTCCCTCCGTTTGTCTGCGCCTCGTCCATTAATTGTATAGCGGGACAAGTTCCCTTACTCCTCAGCGTGAGAAATACAAGGTGTGGCGTGTGAGCGTGTGAACGGGTTGAAATGCGTGTGTCTCACGCCCAATGCGTGAGACTTGAGAGCCCTGTAAGTGTCATTTAAGAAAGCCTGAAAATTGTAGTGAGACGAGCACTAGTAACGTCTCGCTTCTCTTTAGGGCGTTTGTAGAGTGTGGGGTCTCCTCTTTCGTCCTCCGGACGGGTTTCCGTCCCGATCTCTCTCTCTCTCTCTCCGTATCGGCAGTGATTGGGCTTCGTTGGAATCTGAGCTCCCCTCGATAAACTGCAGTGTTCGCGCTGCTTTTCCGATTGCTGTGACTCGGCGGGGGTCGACGTGCCCGTTGCCGGGATTCTACTGTCTACTTTCTGTTTTCCTTCTTTTAGAGTGACCGAGAAAATTATAATCTGAGTGATAGTTGGACGCGCACTAGTGTGCGTGGGTGTGTATGTGTGTGTGCTGCAACAGCCTTAACTTCTGTTATTCTTCCTAGGCTCACTGGATGTGTTTGATTAGTTTAGCTCCATTTAAGTGTGTGTGTGTGGGTGTGTGCGTGCGTGTGAGTCGTATTCATTTTGTTTATTTCCTTTTTGTTTAATTACGTGTGGTTTTCTTTTTGAAGATCAGCTGGTCTTTTGTGACCTTGATCATGTGTATTTGTATGTTTGGCTTTGTTAATGTTGGTTATTTTTAGGGATGTCCCGATACCACTTTTTCACTTACGATACCGATGCCGCAGCTTTGGCTATTTGCGATACCGATATTAATCCGATATTTTTATTTTATTCTATTTTATTCTTGAACTAATACTAAGCCTAATAAAATATATGGAAGCACTTTGCTCAATTAGAAACCTAAAAACATCTCACTCAAATGGAAAACAAATACTTCTCCAGTGTATATAGTCCACAACAACAGTTGATTATGAAAGACTGCCACCCTTTATTCAAACACTACAAAATACAGGCCGGCAGGCTACTTCAGTAGGCTACATAAAGCTACCAACAGGTTTAAAGTTAATCATTTAAAATTTAAAACCTTTAAAATTACCCATTGATCCGTGTGCTTTTGCGTCCATTCGTTTTTCCTTTTTAACCCGTAAAACGAAAAATTAACGGTTGTTGTATTTTTAAAACGCAAAGTTGAACACCAACATTTTAATTTGAACTGTATGCACACCAAAAGCTGTGCAAAAAAATAAATATTGACGTAAGTTATATATAAATAAGTTATTTTCTGTATGACCAGAAATTAGTATTTTAAGTTGTTTCCACTGTTGAAAGGAAACCGGAAGTGTTCGCGTCCGCGCTCCGTGCCATGCAGTGCGCGCTCCACACTCTGCACACACACTAGCTTGGATATGCGTCAAAATCCTGTGTAGCCTACAGTTTACAGCCTACGGTTTATAAACTGAGGAGACAGATTGCAAAACCGTGTTTATAGTACACCGAAGGTAGTGGGGTGGAGTGTCTGTTGTGAGTTTAGGGGGCACGTCAGCCAGAGATGTGTGTGTGTGTGTGTGTGTGTGTGTGTGTGTGTGTGTGTGTGTGTGTGACAGACTGCCTGCTGAACAGAGGGTCACCGAAAGAAGGATCTGAAGTGCCGGTGTTTCGGCTACAAAAACCCGCCGAACTGATCTGAAACCAGCCCAATGTTTATCCACCCACCCAAACCCATTTTTTGCCCGCAAAATAGATTGCAAAACCGCCCAATATGCGCCGCTTAATTGGATGTCGCAGCGAGGGAAATGCTATATTCAAGCATTGTTGGATAGGTATCGGATCATATTTTTTCTCCCCTCCGATCTCCGATCTAGCGTTCTGGGCCAGTATCGGCATGATACCGATGCTGTGGATCGGATCGGGACATCCCTAGTTATTTTTAGGGTTGTATTAAACCCAGCTGTTTGTTTGTTTCTCCCCAGGAACTGAGGTGCTTCGGCGGAAGGACCTCCTCTGCATGGTGGTGCTGCTGTGGGGTGACACTTTTGAAGTGCCGGTGTGTGATTTAAGCGCACGGTGACGCGTGAGTTTGTGTGAGTAGGATCGTGCTTTTGGAAAAGCCTATAAGTGGTCCTTCCGCCTGTAGCCCCAGCCTGGGCGGGTTGTGTTTTTTTCTTTTTTTTCTTTTCTTTGGTTTGCCTTGTGGGCAAGAAAAACAGAGTTTGTTTTCTTTGAAGTTCCTTCTACCCTTGTGGGTAGGGGACGGTGTTGTATTAGCCATTAGTGCTGCCCTTTGAAATCTTTTCCAAGTGTTATCATGTGTACATGTGCCGAGTGCCCTGGTTTTTAAAAGAGGAAATACTGTGTTTTTTTGTAACCTGATTGTACTTACGTCTCTGACCTCCCTGGCACACACGAACCTGTGTGGCCTAGTGTAACTACTGGGTATATTCCCTGATTGAGTCAGGGTGGCGTAGTCGACTATCACAAAATTCTTTATTATCCTAAATTATTTATTAGTAACCCAGAAGCCGATCGTATCGCCACAACTGGTGATGATGGGAATGATGGCTCTTTAGCGGGAGCTGGATCTTATGGATCTGTTCCTTCCAGAGAGCCACCTCTTTTTTTTGCTAGAAATAAATCTGCAAGATTTTTCATCTGCAAAACAAAATACAAGATGGTTACAAAATAACACCCTACTAATGAAATGAAATACTATGGGTAATAAATAATATATCACCACTCTATATGGACATACTGTAATTAACAATTAGTAAAAGTAATTAGTGTAAGTATGATTTGTTCTTTGTCATGCTTTGTTTTTTGCATCTCAGACGGGAGCCAGCTCCAATTTGTTCACAGCTGACTCGTGGGGTGCTGGATGGGTTTGAGCCCAACCTGTTGAGCCGATTTGTACAGATTGTTCAAAATGCTGCTGCAAGACTGTTGACTGGGTCTAGAAAGAGGGATCATATTTCTCCTGTTTTGGCATCCCTTCACTGGCTTCCCATTAAGTTTAGAGTTGATTTTAAGATCCTGATGTTTGTTTATAAGGTGTTGTCTGGCTGTGCACCGAGGTCTATAAGTGATCTTATTGTGCCATTACTGTCCTGTCCTGTCCTTAAATGTGTCACGGTGTCGCTACAAATCAAAGTGTGATCGGGCCTTTTCTGTGGCCGGCCCGAGCTCTGGACCGCTCTCCCGTATCATGAGAGGTCGGCTCCTTCACTGGACATTTTTAAATCTACTCTGAAAACACATCTTTAGCTTTTGGAAACTTGTAATTGTTTACAAGTTTGGATCAAGCACTTTGGATCAATTTGTATTGTGTTAAATGTGCTTTATAAATAAAGGTTGTTGTTGTATCACTATAGATCACATATAATAGTTTATTTAAATGTTGGGATGTTCTTTGCAACCCAGTGTTTTAAATGAATGCCCTTGATTGAAGGCTTTAAAGATAATCAAATCGCTTTTGCAGTGAAATGGTAAAACGGCAGCCCACGTAACGTTTCCATCATGCAAATAGTTGGACTATTTGTGTGGCGATGGAGCAGTGGGTCAGACTCATGCTTTTTGTGTGGGAGATTCAATGCGCTTTGGATAAAAGAGTAATTATGATTATGAACTAACATGTTTGACATGAGCTGCTGCATTAAGATAGTTTGACTCTAGTTGAACTATATCTGTCTAACAGCGTCAGTCCGTGGTTACTCTACAGCTCTCTGTCTATCAGGGAAGGAGTTCAGAATCAGAATCAGAAAGAGCTTTATTGCCAAGTGTGCTTGCACACACAAGGAATTTGTTTTGGTACTGAGGCTTCCAGTGGACATATACAAATACAACAAGAAACATGAAACATAATACTACAAATTATAAGAATAAAAAATAAAAATATAAATATATGAGAATAAAAGTATCACAGTTGGGTTTAGTCAAAGTAGACATTTTCAGATTTACAGATTATGAACTATGAACATATTTACAGTGTTTTGAATATTATAAATAAATAAAAATCTACATATAAGTATCACCTGAGTTGTAGGGTATTGCACTAAACAGTGGGAGTATTGCACTTAAGGCATATGCCTTGGGAGATATGTTAACTGTTCAGAAGGGAAATGGCCTGTGGGAAGAAACTGTTCCTGTGCCGAGATGTTCTTGTGGCCAGTGATCTGAGTCTCCGTCTTGACGGTAACAGTTCAAACAGGAGGTGTCCAGGGTGAGTGGAGTCTGTGATGATTTTACCTGCTCTCTTCCTCACTCCGGAAGAGTACAGGTCCTGGAGGGTTGGCAGGGGGGCACCAATGATCCTCTCCGCAGTCCGGACTGTCCGTTGTAGTCTCCTGATGTCTGATTTGGTAGCTGAACCAAACCAGACAGTGATGGAAGTGCATAAGACAGACTCAATGACGGCTGAGTAGAACTGAATCAGCAGCTCCTGTGGCAAGTTGAACTTCCTCAGCTGGCGAAGGAAGTACAGTCTCTGCTGGGCTTTTTTCACGATGGAGTCAATGTGATTGTCCCACTTCAGGTCCTGAGAGATGATAGTGCCCAGGAACCTGAATGACTCCACTGCTTCCACAGTGCTGTTCATGATGGTGAGTGGGGGGAGTGATGGGCTGTTCCTCCTGAAGTCCACGATCATCTCCACTGTTTTGAGCGTGTTCAGCTCAAGGTTGTTATAACTGCACCAGACAGCCAGCTGTTCAACCTCCAGTCTGTAAGCAGATTCGTCACCGTTTCGGATGAGACCGATGACAGTGGTGTCGTCGGCAAATTTCCGGAGCTTGACAGTGGGGTCTTTAGAAGTGCAGTCATTAGTGTACAGGGAGAAGAGCAGTGGGGAGAGAATGCACCCTTGAGGGGCGCCAGTGCTGGTGGTGAGAGTCCTGGATGTGTGTTTCCCCAGTCTCACTCGCTGCTGCCGGTCCGTCAGGAAGCTGGTGATCCACTGACAGATCGAGGATGGTAAGGAGAGCTGGGTCAGTTTGGCTGTGAGAAGATCAGGCATGATGGTATTGAAGGCCGAACTGAAGTCCACAAAGAGGATCTTTGCATAAGTCCCTTGTCTGTCGAGATGTTGCAGGATATAATGCAGTCCCATGTTGACTGCATCATCCACAGACCTGTTTGCTCTGTAAGCAAACTGAAAGGGATCCAGCAGGGGTCCAGTGATGTCCTTCAGGTGGGCCAACACCAGTCTTTCAAACGACTTCATGACCACAGACGTGAGAGCGACAGGTCTGTAGTCATTAAGTCCAGTGATTTTGGGTTTTTTGGGGACAGGAATGATAGTGGAGCGTTTGAAGCAGCAGGGAACTTCACACTGCTCCAATGATCTATTGAAGATCTGCGTGAAGACCGGGGCCAGTTGGTCAGCGCAGGCTTTTAAACAAGCAGATGAGATGCCATCTGGGCCTGAGGCTTTCCTAGTCTTCTGTTTTTTGAAGACTCGGCTCACGTCCTCCACACAGACCTTAAGCTCAGGTTGGATGGCAGGAGGGGGGAGTAATGGGGGTGCAGGAGGTGATGGTGAATGTGTGAAGTGCAGGTCAGAGCCGGTGTGTGGTGTGAATGAGGGCTTTTCAAACCTGCAATAAAATGAGTTTAAATCGTCTGCCAGGTGTTGATTGTCCACAGATCGGGGGGATGGTGACCTGTAGTTGGTGATGTTTCTCAGGCCATTCCAAGCTGAAGATGGGTCGTTGGATGAAAACTGGTTTTTCAGAGTAGCTTCTTTTAGCAACTCTGATCTCCTTTGTCAGTCTGTTTCTGGCCTGGTTATACAAGATTTTATCCCCACTTCTGTAGGCATCCTCTTTGGCATGACGAAGGTGTTTGAGTTTCCCAGTAAACCATGGTTTATCATTAGTAAATGATAAGAATGTCCTGGTAGGAATGCATGTATCCTCACAGAAACTTATATATGATGTTACAGTATCTGTGAGCTCATCCAGATCGTTGGTAGCAGCTTCAAAAACAGTCCAATCAGTGCAATCAAAGCAGGCCTGTAGATCCTGCTCTGCTTCATTAGTCCATCTTTTTACAGTCCTTATTACAGGTTTAGCTGATTTCAGTTTCTGCCTGTAGGTCGGTATGAGATGAACCAAACAGTGATCAGAGAGCCCCAAAGCTGCTCGTGAAACGGAGTGATACGCATTTTTTATTGTGGTGTAACAGTGGTCCAGTATATTACTGTCTCTGGTGGGACATGTAACGTGCTGTCTGTATTTTGGTAGTTCGCGGGAAAGATTTGCTTTGTTAAAATCCCCAAGAATGATTAAAAGAGAGTCAGGATACCTCTGTTCTGTTTCAGCTATTTGTTCAGCCAGCTGTTGTAGCGCCGCGCTCACGCACGCGTCTGGAGGGATGTAAACATTCACGAGAATGAAAGAGGAAAACTCCCGAGGCGAGTAGAAAGGTTTACAGTTTATGAAATGTGCCTCTAAATTAGGAGAGCACATCTTCTTCAGTGTTGTTACATCTGAACACCAACTTTCGTTAATGTAGAAACACAATCCACCACCTCTTGTTTTCCCCGTTAGCTCCGCGATGCGATCCGCTCGGAACAGCTGGAAGCCCGGCAGATGTATTGCGTTGTCCGGTATGGCTTCACTCAGCCAGGTTTCAGTGAAGCACAGAGCAGCAGAGTTTAAAAAATCCTTGTTAGTGCGTGTGAGGAGAAGAAGTTCGTCCGTTTTGTTAGGAAGGGATCGGAGGTTCGCGAGATGAATACTGGGGAGTGCAGTGCGGAGACCGCGCTCGCGGAGTTTAACCAGCGCGCCTGCACGCTTCCCGCGTTTGCGTCTGACCGCGCGTTTGAACAACAACGCTGCCCCACCGACGATAATGTCCAGCAAGACGTCCGAATAATCAAAAACTGTAGAAAGTTATCCGGTGTGTGTTTCCTAATGTCCAGTAGTTCGTCTCTGGTGAAACTGATAGGAAAAGAATGACTAAACGCAGAACAAACGAACAAAAACAACACAATAGCTGGAGAGCGCCACACCAAGGCAGCCGTCTGCGGCGCCATCTTAACTATCTTAACGAGTTGAGACAGAGCAGCCAGACGACAGCCGAGGGAAACCAGATGTGAAGCTGAAGTAATAATTGGAAAGGGTTGATGCATCACTACTTTGATAATAAGAAGTGTTAAATGTTTTGCAGAATGATGGCAGGTCGGATAAAGAGCCGAAGGACACTGAGTCTCCTGATCCTCCTGATCTTCCTCAGCCTCACTGAACTATTTGGTAAGAAATATTTTACATTTTAACACGTTCAGGCTCTCTTCTACATCTTTAAAGTTTGTATAATATTTGATTTGGCAACACCAGCGGTTACCGAGGTAATAAGGTGAATAAACAGCTTGACACAAGACACAATGTGTAATTCAATAGTGTATTACAGTTTTTCTCAGTCGCTCTGGTACATTTCATTAATCCTCCTTAAAAACACTCACATAATACATAATACATCACTCTTTAATACATCACTCTTGAAAGATCCAGAATTTGACAGCTACTTCAAGAGAGAGTGGACATCCTTCCTTGAAATAAATGACTCTCCAAAGTCATCAGCATCGCTACTCTGGGAAACATGGAAAGTAGTTTTACGGGGGAAAATTATTTCATATTCAGTACATAAAAAAAAAAAGGACAGAGAAAGAGAAACCCAACTGGAAGAAAGAATAAAAGAATTAGAAATTTTACATGCAAATAATCAATCAGAAAGCATCTATAAAGAAATTAGAGAAAAAAAAATATTGCTCAATGAAATAATAAACAAAAGAAACCAGTTTCTGATTCACAGGCTCCGTCAAGAAACTTTTCACCATAGCAATAAATCCGGAAAATATTTAGCCAGTCAAATTAAAAGAAATAAAGAAAGAACAGCCATAACCTCCATCAGAAACTCGGCAGGGAAGCTAACCAACTCACCAGTTGAAATAAACAAGATATTTCAAGATTACTATACAAAATTATACTCATCTGATCTTGATCCAAACCAAGAAGACATAACCCAATTCCTCGATAACACCATTCTACCAAAACTCAACATGGAACAAATAAACACACTAGAATCACCAATCACTGAAAAAGAACTTCATTCCGCATTGAAAAGCATGCAAAATAATAAAGCACCAGGTCCGGATGGCTTCCCTGCTGAGTTCTATGAACATTTTTGGTCAACCTTATACCCACTATTTAGCAGAACAATAACAGACATAAAACATAACGCAAAATTCCCTTCCCACATGAATACAGCACTTATATCACTCATCCCTAAACCTAACAAAGACCACACCCTCACATCCAACTATCGTCCTATCTCACTTATGAATGTCGACATAAAAATTATTAGCAAAGCACTAGCCCATAGAATTGAACAAATTATACCGTATATAATCCATCCTGATCAGACCGGTTTCATAAAAGGTAGACATGCATCTAATAATACCCGCAGATTATACAACTTAATGCACTACTCATCAGTACAACAGAAAGATACTCTCATTACCACATTAGACGCCGAAAAAGCTTTCGATAGGGTCAACTGGAAATTTTTATTCACCACGTTACAAAAATTCGGCTTTGGAGAGTCGTTTATTAACTGGATCAAGATTTTATACACATCACCATCTGCCACAGTCACAACGAACGGACTAACATCACAAAGCTTCACACTGCACAGGGGAACGAGGCAGGGATGTCCACTCTCTCCATCCCTATTCACCATTTTTATTGAACCTTTAGCAGCAGCTATCCGTCAAAACCCAGCAATCAAAGGTATTGAAACACCACAACAAACACATAAAATCTCACTCTATGCAGATGATATCCTACTATATATACAAGAACCCCTAACATCTACTCAAGAAATAATTAAAACAATTCAGTCCTTCTCAAAAATATCCGATTATGCAATAAACTGGAATAAATCTTCCACCCTCCCTTTACATAAAACCAAATGGGATGTGGCTCCCCAGCAATCACCAATACCTATTTGTCAAGATCACATCACTTACTTAGGCATTAAGATTTCCTCCAGACTGTCAGAGTTGGTAACACTCAACTTCACACCATTGCTAAAAAAAATAGAAGACGACTTGCTCAGATGGCTCAATCTCCCAATCTCCATAATCGGCAGGATAGCAGCAATAAAAATGACGATTTTACCGAAAATTAATTACCTATTCTCAATGATTCCAACCCACCCCACACTCACCTGGTTTAAATCACTAGACTCCATTATAACTCGCTTCTACTGGAAAAATAAAACGCCAAGGATAAAACTCACTACACTTCAAAAAAGTAAGGTTCAAGGAGGACTAGAAGCACCAAATTTCCAATATTACTCAATGGCTAACCAACTGCAATACATATACAAATGGATTCACCCCACCCAATCTGATATTGTATGGCTAGATATAGAACAATCATTATGCAAAGAATTAAATATAGCTGACATACCATTCCTCACCAAATCAATTAAACAACACACATGTTTTAAGGCAGTAACTATAGCCACCACTCTGACAGCCTGGTGGAAATTTCACCAAATCACTAATTCTACATTAGCTCCATCTAACCTCACCCCACTGTGGAACAACCGTGACTTTATAAGCAATAAAAAAACATTGAACTTTCACACATGGGCGGAAAAGGGTATCATCCACATTAAGCATATTTTCAAATCTAACACATTTAGACCATTTCCGGAACTGGCCCAGGAGTATGGCATCGGGAACAACGAATTTTTAAAATACCTACAACTCAAATCTTCTGTTCAGACAAAAATAAACATCAGAGACACAAATTTAGAACTTCCACCGGCAATATCAGACTTGGTCAACATTTCCTCCCCAAAGAAACTTCTCTCTAAAATATACAAAATGATCTCAAATCAACTTCAGACCATATACTTACCAACAATAAAATGGGAAAACGATCTATCAATAGCCCCTGATGCCAACTTCTGGACCCAAATCTGTAAAAACATCTATCACATGTCCAAAAATTCGAATCTTCAGTTAATACAATACAAAATACTTCACAGAACGCATTACACGGGCAATAGATTAGCTAAAATGGGATTCACATCAGAAATTTGCACACATTGCAATCAAAATTCTGCAGATACATACATTCATGCAACCTGGCACTGCACTTAAATCAAACACTTTTGGGAAGAGGTCACACAGGCACTATCAACTATAGTTGGCTGCCACATCCCAATGTCGCCTTCCCTTTGCTTGCTGGGGGACCTCACAATAATAACTGATAAAACCATAAACTCTAAAATACTCCTCACAGCTCTAGCCATCGCCAAGAAAACTATCCTCATGAACTGGAAAACCAGAAATAAATTACACATTAACATCTGGAAAAATCTTATAACAGACTTCATGGCAATGGAATTCGCATCTCCCCTTCATAATAACACATCTGAAACTGATCCCTGCCGTCCAACACTTTCTGACCTCTTACAGCTATGAATCCTTTCTCTGTTTTCAACTCTGACTTCTCTCACCTTCTTACTCAACCCACGAATATTCATATTAGTTGTTTAAACATGTTTCTGTCATCATTGTTATTGCTATCTTTACTGTTACTGTTATGATTACTATTTTCACTTTTTTTTTTTTTTTTTTTTTTTTTTTTTTTTGTTGTTGTTTCATTGTTGTAACTACTGTTGTTGCTGTCTTTTGCTCTTACCGTTATGATCACCACTGCCATCATCATTGTCATTTATTATTATTATTAATATTATTATTATTATTATCATCATCAATATTGCCATTGTCAATGCTGTTTTAGAATTAGATATCATTGTCATCACTAGTGCAATAGCTTCCCCCTTATCTCTTCATGAGTTTTTAATGCACCACAACATAGAATAAAAAAGAAAAAAAAAAAAAAAAAAAAAGAAGGATTAAGGATATATGGAAAAACCTCACAAACACCAAGGCAGGCTAGACAGGCGAGAAGTGGTTTCAACGGGACAGCATCTCTGTCCCAATTTGAGACACTCTCGCACTGTACTCCCTATTTTAATGCACCTTAGACATTGCACATAACACACATAACACAAGAAATAAAGATTAAAAATTAAAAAAAAAAAAAAAAAAAAAAAAAAATAGGAAAAGATATGGACTGATGAGATGAGGGGGAAGGTTATCTTATATTATCTTATATTATATTATCTTATTATATCGTATTTTATGCAGGATTGACAATGGCAATTATTACATAGGAGGAAGGATGGAAGTAAAAAATCTACCAACACAATATTGGCAATATGGTGGTAGTGGGAAGTGGGATGGTGATGGTAATGACAATGGTAATACATAATAAACGGTTACTTTGTTTACGCATACACACACATACACATAACCACACTCACACCCGCACACATACACACTTAAACACTTAAATCACTCTTGTCACTGCTGGAAGTATGGATTTACATGATTGCTCACTACTGCACTATGTTGGTTTGTTTGTATGTATGCCTGATTGTTAAATAAAAAAAAAAAAAAAATAAAAAAAAAAAAAAAAAAAAAAAAAAAACACTCACAGGGTTTCCCAAAACAATTTGTTCAAACTGGGGATTATCTGCAAAAGCCCAAAGTCTTCTCTCAAAGTAAATCTCTGTCTTTGGTCACAAACTCTCAGTCGATGTGTTCCACATGCTGTCAGTAACAGTGTGCTGGAAGTGTTTTCTGATGTAAACTATGACTGAGGTTTGAATATACACAAGCCTGCATTTAATCGACGAGGCATATGAGTTTGTACAGTACAGGGTTACACATTACCATAGGTGTCATTTACACTGGGGACGACGGGTCAAGCCCCCACCACTTTATGGAAGCATTTGGTACATTTTCTGACAATTAGCTTGCAACAACAAATGTTTAACAACAAATTAAAAATGATAGGTAACACTTTATATTACGACCTGCAAACAACTGCGTAAGTAAACCGAAATTACGGTGTACGTTTCTGTAATTATAGTGTACCTCTGTGTAGGTATAAGGGAACAATATGTTAAGTTTTGGGTAATAAAGGGGTAACAAGCAGATATAATTTTTTTTGGCTTAATGTTAAGTAGTTTAGTAAGAAAAGCCAATAAATTCAAATTTTTATCATACTGTGCTTACATACAGCCATATATATATATATATATATATATATATATATATACACGTTTAATTTACAACCCACAGATGTCAAAATTACACTGTAACTACATTGCACAAGAAAATATTTTGCCAGAAATGTGATGATAACTTTTATATACAACAGACGTACAATTTTTGCCTTGAATATATTAACAGAATAGGTACCTGTTTGTCTTAAAATAATTACATTATAAATAATTTGCTTACATATCTGCTTGTTACCCCTTTATTACCCAAAACTTAACATATTGTTCCCTTATACCTACACGGAAGTACACTATAATTACAGAAACGTACACCGTAATTTCGGTTTACTTATGCAGTTGTTTGCGGGTCGTAATATAAAGTGTTACCAAATGATATGAGAAAGGTTTACGTGCACAGTAAGAAAACATGAAATGAAAAGTAGCTTAGGCTAAAAATAAAAATAAAAAAACTACTGATTACTGTATTATTATTATTATATTTGATAATATTTATATGTTCTGATTTGTCACTGGCCACATGAATTTGTTTCGCTTCATATAAATAAAGACATTTCCACCATAAATTGGTGCATAAAATGTCTCCAGAATGCAGGAAATGAAGAGTTTAATGCTCTAACCCTTTTGAGAGACTCCCCAGTCCAATAGCATATTTCCTCTATGAAGATTTCTTGTCTTGTTCTTGTGACTCGTGTTTTGTAATATAAGCCCCTAAATGTCCCCACCACTTTTCAACTCAAAATGGCACCCTTGCACATTAATGTATTTGGGATATTGATTGGACAATGATTCACATTTGTGTCTTTACTGCTTGAACTGTAGAGAAACTGTAAACTGAGACTGTTGTGCAGCATTGCAGATCATCACAGATCGTTCCCATCTGTCGGGCCACAGATTCTCATCCAGATCATAACAGATATCAGTTCAGGACACATGGACAAAAATAAAGTCTAACAGACATGTAGAAAAAATATGCTGACAAATTGTGACAGGCATTTAGCATTTAGTGACTTATGCAACAAACGAATGCCTTGGTGTTTTGGGGGGTCAGACTATTCACCAGAGAACCAGTAATAACACATTGTGATCAACAGCAGACAGGTGTTCATAATCATTTGCATGAATGTGTCAAATTACAATATCTTGAAAAGAGAAATTGCTTTTATGAAGTGACGTTCTTGTTTCAGAGGTGAAAGGGGAGCTGATCCCCGACATCGCTGTCCTGCACCGCCTCAGAGGACTGTCTGAACACATGTTTCATGACAGACTCAAGAACCCTGCAGACCAAAGGTATCTGGATACATGTCTCAGGAACGCCTTGATGGAATTTCATTTCCTTTGGCACAAAAGTCC
This sequence comes from Gila orcuttii, assembly GCA_026230005.1. NCBI lineage: Eukaryota > Metazoa > Chordata > Actinopteri > Cypriniformes > Leuciscidae > Gila > Gila orcuttii. The sequence goes on from JAPDVR010000003.1 coordinate 66,840,042, forward strand.
ACTTAGACTCAAGGATGAATTAATGGGATGATATTTTATATGCAAAAGGTCAAAGGTTAACTTTGGATTTAAAATGTGTGTGAAGAACTTCCCAGGTTTTAGAGCTTGTAGCTTCTTTACAGCAACATCCATATTTGAAGCATTGAAGGTTGGCGTGTGGTCAAGCACGGCCCTGCATTCTTTTTTTTCTTTGAAAAACAAAACAAAAACAAAAAACAGCAACGAAAAAAAAAAACAGAAAAACAGCCACATCAACATACAATCGTTCAGGGCAATCGTTTGGTCACTAATATATTCTTACATGAAACAAAAAAAGTATATATGTCAGATGGTACATTGGTCAATAAACATGTCATGAAGTCGTGAATACAATCCATTTTTCCCAGTACTGAAAATACTTATCCATCTGTAGGTTTAAAGTGAACGTCATCCGCTCCATATTCTGGACACTGGTCATAATGTCCAGCCATTCAGGCTTTGTTGGGGGTTCAAATTGTAGCCACTTTCGTGTTACTGCTTTCTTGCTGGCTGCTAATATTATCTTTAAAAGGTACTTGTCTTTCAACATCAAATGAGCTGCTAAGTTCAGGTAAATTGTAGAAAATGAGCAGTCAATTTCATCACCGAAAATAAAATGTATTACTTGCATTACCTCCTGCCAATATGACTGAATGGCCGGGCAGCTCCAGAATATATGCAAATGATCTGCCAGCTGTTCCCCACATTTCCTCCAACATAGACTGAATAGATTTTAACTTGGGGGTTATAAAGTATCTAATAAGATCCGCCAACAGAATTCTCTCCACATACCCGAGCTGGTAGAAGTCGCTTGTATAGAACAGATATTCAGCCAGTCTTCCTCTGAAATATCTAGACCAGATTCTTTTCCCCATTTTAATCCAACTTTATTTGTTGATTGTTTCTTTATGGATTGAATGGCTAGATATAGTTTTGAAATAAGTTTCCTATTATCTTTTATTTTTAAACATGTCAATAAATAATCAACTAAATTGGTGTCATGCTTCTCCATGTATCGTATCTCTTTATTAAAATAAGTCCTAGTTTGTAAGTACCTAAAAAAATCTAGTTTTCCCAAGCCGTATTTATCAGAGATCTCCTGAAAGCTATATAATTCTCCCTTTGATGAAATTGAACTAAAAGAGGTGATGCCAAGCCTATACCAGAGCTGAAACCTCCCATCAGCCATTGCTGGTTTAAAGTCAGGGTCGAAAGCAACCCATTTTAATAGTCTAGATTGTCTTTCAAGTAACGGAGATTTGCATTCTTTAAACCAGATTCTAAAAGGAACCGTAGTCCATTGATTTAAACGTTTAGAGTCCTGTTCATACAGTGGTTTGCTACCCAGTACTGATTGCAATGGTACAGATCTCCAAACCCTTCCACTTTGCTGTATACTCTGGGTTACAGCAGCATGCTAAAGGTTTTAGCTGGTCTGCTTTGAAATAATCTGATAAACATGGCAGTGATCTGCCCCCTTTCTCTTTTGGAAGCTGTAGTGTTTTAAGTTGAATTCTTGGCCTCCTACCCCCCCCCCATATGAATCTTGAAATCCACTTATCCCATTCATTAAATTGTTTTAAAGGGACTTCGACTGGAAAGGATTGGAAGAGGTACAAGAGTCGAGGGAGCATGTTCATTTTTACTGTATCTATCCTGTTATGCATCTCTAAGGGCAGCTGGGACCACCTATCTATATCTGATTTAATGTTCTTACTTATAGGGCCATAATTGCTATCAAACAATTTAGAAATATCCTTTGTTATTATAATCCCCAGGTAGTTAATACTTGATGAATTCCAATTACATGTTAATCTACTCATCATGTCATTCTGAAGGGTGTAGTTATACCTTAAGATTTGTGTTTTTTGAACATTTAATTTATATCCCGAGTAAGTGCCAATGTTTTTTAAGATGGACATCAACCTAGGGATACTAACCTCAGGTGCAGCAACAAACAACAAACCTCGAACCATAATTCCTTTTATCTCCTGTTCGTCTCTAACTGACTGTGCTATGGGCTCAATAAATAAAGCAAAAAGACACGGCCCTGTATTCTGCTATAATTCTTACTATGGAATTGGCTTTGGTCATAAGGTGCTAAACATAGACAAACATACAGTCGACATAAATAAATGTAGAAATATATAAATATTAGTGCTGGGCAACAATTAAAATTTGTAATCGCGATTAACCGCATTGTTACGCGTAGGGGTAAATCACTCTTCCCTGAACGGCTGGGAATCAGAGGATCTAAGTCCCTAACCCCCAGGCCTATTCATCTCGTGGCTACTCTGCCCGCTCAGTAAAGCACAATAGCTTAGGCTTTAGGATTTCGGACATCTCACGGTGGAGACCTAAAGTGCAGAATATTAGTATAGCCTAACTGTCAGTGTGTGTGACGTAACATGAGAGGTCATGATCGCCTCACGCCCGCACCCACGCCCGTGCCTGCGCCCGCACCCACGCCCGTGCCCGTGCCCGCACCCACGCCCGTGCCCGCACCCGCACCCACGCCCGTGCCCGCACCCGCACCCACGCCCGTGCCCGCACCCACACCCGTGCCCGCACCCGTGCCCGCACCCGTGCCTACACCCGCACCCGTGCCTGCACCCGCACCTACGCCCGTGCCTGCACCCGTACCCGCACCCACACCCGTGACTGCACCCGCACCAGCACCCACGCCCGCACCCACGCCCGTGCCTGCACCCGCACCCACGCCCGTGCCTGCACCCGCACCCACACCCGTGACTGCACCCGCACCAGCACCCATGCCTGCACCCGCACCAGCACCCACGCCCGTGCCTGCACCCGCACCCGCGCCTGCACCCGCGCCTTCACCCGCACCCACGCCCGTGACTGCACCCGCACCAGCACCCATGCCTGCACCCGCACCAGCACCCACGCCCGTGCCTGCACCCGTGCCTTCACCCGCACCCACGCCCGTGCCTGCACCCGCACCCGCGCCTGCACCCGTGCCTTCACCCGCACCCACGCCCGTGACTGCACCCGCACCAGCACCCATGCCTGCACCCGCACCAGCACCCACGCCCGTGCCTGCACCCGCACCAGCACCTTCACCCGCACCCACGCCCGTGCCTGCATCCGCACCAGCACCCACGCCCGTGCCTGCACCCGCACCCGCGCCTTCACCCGCACCCACGCCCGTGCCTGCATCCGCGCCCGCACCCACGCCCGTGCCTTCACCCGCACCCGCACCCACGCCCGTGCCTGCATCCGCGCCCGCACCCACGCCCGTGCCTGCACCCGCACCCGTGCCTGCACCCGCACCCACGCCCGTGCCTGCACCTGCACCCACGCCCGTGCCTGCACCTGCACCCGAACCCACGCCCGTACCTACACCCGCACCCACGCCCGTGCCTGCACCTGCACCCGAACCCACGCCCGTACCTACACCCGCACCCACGCCCGTGCCTGCACCTGCACCCGCACCCACGCCCGTGCCTGCACCTGCACCCGCACCCACGCCCGTGCCTGCACCTGCACCCGCACCCACGCCCGTGCCCGCACCCGCGCCCACCCGAAGTGCCGAAGTGAAATTTGTCTTGAACTTTTTGTACAGTGCAGCACAAATCATTGGGAGAGAGACTGATCCTCGTTTCCAGAGTTTCCAGAATTTAAATAGTTATCAGGACATCAACAGTAGAGAATTCACATGGCAGAGCATCCCCGCTAAACTAAACGCAGGCCTATCAGGTAAAGTTATGTATAATTTTAATTAAAGTTAAGAAAGCTACAGCTGCTTAGCGCACATAAGCCGTTGCCATGGTTACTATCCATAGAGCGCCTGTTATTCACTTGCGGAGCGCTGTCTCCCTTTCTGTTCACCTGAGGGAACCTGCCGAAGCCCCTCCACTGCTTGTTTGGGTGGGTTATCTGCTGGCTGACCAACATCCCACCCCTCCTGTGATCATGGTTTGACTGTAGGCCTATGTGTATTCAGAGCCAGTGAGCAACGGACTTTCAAAATAATAAATTTAAAAAAAAACTGCGTTAACCAGCGATAAAAAATTTGTCTGCGTTAATTAATAAATGCGTTAACGTGATAACGCGTTAGCGTGCCCAGCCCTAATAAATATGGAATAAAACAATGCAAGTTATATAAGAATAATAAAGAACATCGGGTATCACAGCCGGAAACTGAATTAACACACAAAAACAAAGCGCACCTAACACCGATGTCTATCAATCAGCTTCTAGTGTCAGGACTTGTTCTTTAATTGGTTACACATCTGTTTGTTATAGTATGTTTTTAATCAAGGGAAAATGAATAAAACAAGAGCTGTTTCATTATCTTAGGGACACATCCATCCATGCGGCCAGAGTTAAGAGATCCAGCAGCAGGTGAGGATGCATTTACTCTCTCATCTAAGCTTTTTATTGTATAGAAGTCTATGAGAAAATGAGGCTACTTCTCAGCTGATTTATTTTCTCACTAAACACTTTCCTAATGAGTTTATGGTCTCAGTCGCTAGTTTCAAGTCTTCTTCAACACAGCATGGTTCATTTAGTAAATTTGGAGGAAAATTTACAAGTTGATTGACAAGCTGCTACCACGGCAACCTGTCAGGCATAGTAATGCATATCCCTATAGAGCTCCACCCTTTTGTCCTAATATGGTCGCTTGGTTCCAAAAATCAAAGATGGCGACGGCCACCATATCGAACTCAAGGCTCCACAACGGTAGTCCACAACCCAGCGGGCGACATCACGCTGGCTACATCCATCGTTTTATACAGTCTGTGGTGCAGACCAAACCACCGCATTGAGGCCACTGAAAACACGAGTCTCGCCATGAGCGCCTCCTGTTCTTTGGTTTATTCGATTATTGTAGCTGATTCTAACTTTAAAAAGCAGTTCATCTCCGAGGTAGTTTTAAAACATTCTTAAAAGTTATGATCGATGTTGTGAAAGAATCCCCAGGACAATTAGTTGATTATTAATGTATTGATCGTAGTAATTTTCCAAGCACAAATGCCAAACATTTGATGGTTTCCAGCCTCTCAAAATTATAATGTTCTGAAGCTTAACGAAACAACACATACGATGACATCCACGTGTGAACAGGCATTTTTCACAGTTTTCTAATTTTCATGAATTGATAAACTGAATAAATAATCCACAGATTAAGTTGAAGTAAAAACAAAACACAAGTAGACATATGGATCATAGCATGGAATTATAATAACCAAGATCTTACAGTATATCATGTCGTCAATAAGGATTTACATTTTTATACAAATAAAATGTTTAAATTTGCAAAATATTTAATTTATACCAATGTTTTGTTATTCTTCCTTCTTAGGGAATGTCTCTCAATCTTAAGTCATTAACTTTTCACATGGTCTTTATCAGGTTTTAATGAATTTGTGTAATTCTTGTGTGAACGCAGCCTCTATAATAAACATGTTGATCTTCTTTCAGGGTGGACATTGACCAAAGTTTGCAGTGTGAGGAGGGCTTTACGTCCTGTGACACTCAGATGGAACCGGTTGGTGGATTTAAAAGAAAAATCAGTAAACACAGCTGAGTTTAGAAGAAATGAATTCAATACTGGAATCCAAATCTATGGGAAGAAATATGTGTCACTAGAAAATGTATTTAATGAATAATAATAATAGTAGTAATAATACTAATATATCAGGCTACAAACCTACTGTAATTCTCTAGGAGAAATCGGTGAGACAGGGCTTGTAGCAGCAGGAGTCATAGTTGAGACTTGAGGGAAATGCCTTGCTCAGTCTCAGACATTATTTTCCTCCTTGGGAGAAGAAAATAAACAAAAGTAGAGCTACTTGTAATATAGTACAATACATACCATATTTACCAAAACGTCCTCAACATTATACTCAAGTAAAAGTATAAAAGTATTCCATATTAAATGTACTTAAAGCTGCTGTCCGTAACTTTTTTAAGTTAGAAATAATCCAAAATAATTATATAAAAAAAAACATCTTCAGCCAGTGTTCAAAACTATCTGCTTGCCATAGCTAGATTCAAAACGGTTAGCTTGTAATAATGATTTTAATTCCAGTGGTACTGGTGGGTTTCCGCGGGAAATTCGAGCAAGTCTTTGCGTCATTACGTCACACCCGTACACATAAAGAAGGAGTTTCGGCTAGCCGGCTATACTGCGCGTGAGGAGATGTAGAGATGTAGGCTTTTCTCACAGCACTTTACATAATTAAACTTATGGCATCCAGAAAGATCCAAACAACAATCATCAGTGTCAACTGGAGATTGACCAGTTATAAAACCCAAAAGACTTCGTACTTCGGATTTAAGGTAGAAAGAGAAAGAAACCGTCTCATGCGAACACAAGGATTTAAACATCGGCGGGGCATTTGAAAAGTGCGTGAACTCCCGAAGGGGTTCGAAACGGAAGAAGAGACAGCTTTTTCTGCTGAACAAGTAAGACATTTCAATAGTTCAATCGTGTAACAGTACGTTTTCTTAATTCACACAGTTATGGAGTTTCCTTTGTTGTGTCTTTCTCGTTTTGCTATTATGGAGAATATGAATTCTGAACTACACAGGTAGCCTAACCATAAAACACATTAAATTTAACATTCGTCACGCAATGCTGATGTTGTTAACATGAACAATTTGAGAACAAAGTAGGCTATAATTTGCACGGTTGCTGTAAATCGCGTTGATTAAATCTAATGAAGCTTATCATGTCGAATGCTTTTTCCCCCATAGTTGATCAGAACTAAAATGGATGTTACTTGTTTGTTCAGAAGACATTTTCCGGTGAAAATTCTTATGTTGGTCAAACTTTCAAAAAGTGAATCTGTGATTCTGAATGACAGTATCCACACAGCGCGGTGATTGACAGCAGCACTCGCCTCAAAACACTGTGTTCATCCGCGCTGTTTCATGCCGATTTACAACCCACGTAAAGATGATAATTCCGCGAATCACTGCAGTTACAGATTTCGAACAGAGATGGCGACAAAGAGGAAAAAGCTACGGACTGCAGCTTTAAGTATCAAAATTAGGGATGTAAACGGTTAATCGATTAACGATTAATTGTCGACAAGAATTTACTCGATTAAATTAAATGAATTGTCGGCTAATTGAATATTGCGAACGTGACATGAGATTCTCACGCGGGAGGTACGGATGAGCGCGAGAGAGACCGCGAGAGGTACTGAGTTCTTGCATGCATTCGGTCCTTAATGAATTAATCTCTCAACATTATGTCAAAGTGGTCGGTGATTCAGTTGTGCTGGCTGTGACAATCGTATTAATAGATCAGCATCAAGTTCAACAGGCTAACATGCTAAATAAATAGTAAAGCAACATAAAAATGCCAAACTTACAGGTTCTGTCCTTTGCACTTCGGTTGTGAATTTCTGGTCCTCTTTGCGGTGCGGTGCGGTGTGGCGGTGCGGTGCGGTGTGGCGGTGTGGTGGTGCGGTGGTGCGGTGAGCAAGCAAATAGGTCAGCAAGAAGGTCGTGGGTTTGCACTTTGGGCGTTCCCAGGCCTCTGTGTGGAGTTTGCATGTTCTGCCGTGTCTGCGTGTCTCTAAAATTGTCCTTAAGAATCAAAATTACCATTAACATATTTCACTCTCCCTAAGGCTCATAAAAGTATGCAGTTGGCATACTGCACACTCTATAGTACCCATCAAATACACAACTGATATATTCCACAAGGCCTATATGATACATAATTTTCATACTGTACACTAATAGCACCCCTATACACACACTACATATTAGAGTTAATGAGCTCAATAGACATAGGTACGAAATAATTTTTATAACGGTTAAACCTACATTTAGGAACTCTAAATCTTCTGCCAGTGTGACATCCAGAATTTCAGCTTTTACACTGTGTCTGGTTGTGTTCCCTTGTTTGTCACTAGAGGTCCTCGTTATCACGGTGTCCTTCACTATTGACTTCATTTCCCAGCATTCTGTCTGTCACTGTCACTCAGCAGTTCATTGCACTCAGCTGTTCCCCGTCATCATTGTTCCCAGCTGTTCATTGTTAGTCTTGTTAGATCTGTGTATATATTCCCTGTCTGTGTTAGAATGTGTACGGATTCGTTGTTAGATGTCACCACTTCCTTGGTCGGTTTTCTTGTTGGTTTGTTTTCATGTTTAGTTTGATTATTTGGATTTTGACCCCTGCCTGGAAGACTACGATTTGGATTACCCTTATATTAATAAACTGCTGCAAATTGGATCTTCTGTCCCGTGTGTGTCGTGACACTGGATGGAGGATGTGGGTCGGGTTAGAAACAATTTTTTGTGCCTGTCTGATAACCGACTGCTCATAGATTTTCTGGGCGGGCAGATAGTTTTTGACCCCCATAATCTTCATAGCTGTCTTTACTTGATGAGCGATCTGTGATTTTGATTGTACTGTCAGGTTAGCATACCAGCTTGTAATACCGAACTTTAAAATACTCTCTAATGTTGCATGATAGAACAACAACATACATATTTGTTCTACTCCATACAATCTAAGTCTTCGTAAAAAATGCATCCTCTGCTGGAGTCTGGAGCAGACAGTATTTACATGGTCCTTCCAGGTCAGTGCATTATCAATATGTACACCCAGGTACTTGCAAGAGTTTACCTGAGTAATGGGTACACTCTTAAATACTACAGGCCTATGGCTTTTGGGTCAAACACCGTACAGACCTATGGCTTTTGGGTCAAACACTGTACAGACCTATGGCTTTTGGGTCAAACACCATCTCCTCAGTCTTAGTTACGTTTAGCATAAGATAGTTATCATCGCACCACTGAACAAATTCCTCAATGGATGGATGGATTTTCAGTGAGGAACAAATTTAGTTTCACAGCAAATTTATAAAATTTTATAATATTACAGTCAGTTAAAAAAATATTGTAATCAATACATTAAAATGATTCAATAATTTAAATTGAGCAATTCAAATTCGAATCTAAATTCAGTTTCTAGTGACACATATTTCTGCCCATACAGTCAGCGTTAAATTCATAAAACGAGTTATTAAAAGAGTTCAACATCAGAAAACATGGAGTGAGATACCGTGTTTCATAAAGTATTATCTTGACCTAATCTTTATTTATATTAAATGTTTTATATATTTTCATTTTACAGCATGTTGATGAACAGAAGATGCAAGATAGGCCGATAAGTGCTTCAGAGATCTCACACAGCTACAGCCAAAATCTTCTGGTCATGACTGACAAAGAAAAGCCAACAGAGGACAGAGTCCTGCAGGAGTCCAGCATGGATCCGCATTACTCAGTCATACTCAGCAAAGAATGCCTGTTCAATGTCTCATGTGTACCAGAAGCAGACAGCAACACTGTAGTGAAAATATTTGCTAGAGTTTCAGAAGATGGACAAACTGTGTCTGGCCTTAAAGCAGTCTTAGAAACAAACCAGGAGAATCACCAGATCTACCAGGTCATAGAAACAAACCAGGAGAATCACCAGATCTACCAGGTCATGAATCAACCGGACTCAGTTTCTCTCTACCAAACTCCACAAAGACCGGTTGATCATAGCACACAGTTTGACCACCAGCAGATCCTCATTATGCAGGATGACCCTACTGTCAGAAAAGCTGCTACTTCTCTTTATGAGAAACGTCCAACAGTTACCTCTGTCTACGCTCTTGATAAACACCAGAGACCCAAACTGATCCACGGTGCCTCTGTGCCTCTGTCAGAGGACAGCAGACTGACGCTGGTCGGCCACGGGGAGAGAGACAACTCTGGAGAGACGAGACTGGCAGGGTACACAGCTCAAGACGTTGCCAAAATCATTCAACAAACCTCCAGGACGGGTGATAAAATCAAAACAACAAGTGTGGTGGCCTGTGGGGTCGGATCAGATAAAGAGTTTGTTGAAACCCTGCTGAGGGAGCTCCATCAGACCGCCAACATCGAGACAGAGCTGCAGCTCAGGAACGCTGTGCTCCAGGTCCGACACACAGGAGAGATCATCACCCAAGAGATCTCCAACGAAGGGGTGCAATGGAGACACAATGATGATAGCAAGAAGGTGGTGGCAACCCTTGATAGGAACGGAGACGTAATTATCAGAAATGAGCCTGGCAGCAGAGGAAAGGAAGTTTTTACTAATGAAAGAAACTTTTTACAAGGCAAGACAAACAACCCACCAAAAAAGCCTGACGATAAAGGAGCAACAAGTAGTACTAACCCTCTCTACAGAAGCAGCTGGCCTGTTGAGCCACGCAGATTTATTGACCAGAATGAATTTGCCCAGTTAGATTCTGATGGCCAAACTGCTCTTAATGCACTTGAAGCTCTGTCCTGGGCCTTCTTTCATGCAGACCTGCCACTTCCACAAAAAGTAGACACAAACAACCAGAAAACAGAACCCCAGAATTATGTAATAGGGGTAAAACCAATGAAAGATAACCAGCTGCATAGCATTCAGTGGATAATGGATCAGCAGGAACTAAATAATGTTCTTTCCAGCTGTTATGTGATTAACACAGCAAGAGATGTCAGAAGTATCATCCGTCATTATGCAAAGGATGGAGAAAATAAGGAGACGTACCTGATGGTCCAAGACTGGATATTCGTTGTTAATCATGTAAATCTGTATGTGTATCCAGTTGGAAAAAGGCTTAACCAAAATCAAAGAGATAATGTGAATAGGGATAAAGTCAAGAAACGTATTGAGAGCCAGACAGACAGAGTAGATTACGGAAACCTTCGAAATCAAATTACAAAAACTAAATATGCTAATTATGTGAAAGATATTTTTCTTGAAGCTGAAACTTACCTACAGCTAGAAGAAGAGCCCGCGTACACCACATATTTCACTGCATCAGTTATAGCTGAATCTGCTCGAAACTTCCGGACATTTCCTCTGATTCTTATGGCCGTGGAAATGGTTAAAAACTCCATACAGGAAGGAGAGGATTTTCTTTATTCAGAGCATTCGATGGCAAGGGGAGGTAGTTGGATTAACGACGACCTACGTGGATTTAGCGGCTCAGCAACACCTAAAGGTCCCAGTAAACCATCTGCTTCCTCTGGTACACCTTCTCCCCTTCGAAAAGTCATAGACAGAGAAGTCAAAATGTATAATTCGTGGCAAACACCAGATCATAACAAACAAAAGATTGCAGAACAGTTCCTGTTAACTCAATTTGATCCAATTAAAAATTACAAAGATTTTAAAACCAAAATGAAGCAAAACAGTGCAGCTTCAGCATCCTGTATTGAGATATAGTTTCTTAATGTGGATAGTGGATTGTACCACTTGAAAGCATGGGGTAAATTCCATTTTTAAACATAAGCATTAGGTATACAACATGTTTTTCTACTTTACAAGGAAGTTGTAAGTCTCTCTGTGATGTTTAAGCTCAAGTTTACTGTACCACCTCAGAGAAACATAAAGGCATGATGGGGGAAAGGAAGGAGACCATATACAGCTAACATGATGGGGTGAGAAGATCTGGAATGAAGACCTCCTCTCATGTAGCCTTATTCGTATATGCCTGTGTTTCTCTCTGTCTGACACATGATACATAATAAATAAAAAATCTCTTGGCAAAAGTAACTGGTGTAGCATCCGTGATTCAACAATAATGTGGGAAGCAGGATTTTTAAATCTACACCGGGATGTGCATGTACAGGGATAAATGTGCCGTTATCTTGTGTTTCCTCGGGAGATTTGTAAAGCCTGATATAATCAGTGTAGGGAGTTTATCATCCGTTTGTCATTCACATTCCTGGAGAATATGACAAACAGGAAAAAAGAGTTAACTTAAAAACCAGTGCAGCTCTGCTCTCAGCACCAGTGCTAAACACCAGTCTGCATTTATCACTCAGCTAGGGTTACAATAGGCAGATGTGATGCTGAATGTGGGAACATTTCTGAGATGTCGGCAAACACATGGAAACATAAAACTCACAGGGGAGACAGGTATGACTTTTAGTAGAGTGGATGAAAAAGAAAACTGTGAAAAAGGACTGTACGTTTTTTTGAAGAACAAACTCTTGTTGGCATGTAAGTAAAACAACTGTAAATCATTTCAATTGTTACATTAACCTAGTTTTGTAAGCTAAAGAAACCATTATGTTTTGTTAAAGGAGCCCTCACATCAGGGGCCTCATATACCTAATGTAGGGCCTCAAGACTTGCGTTGAATTCATACTAAAACATTGCGTACGAACAAAGCTGTAAATGTGCGTACGCACCAAAAAAAACAGATGTATGAATGTCTGCGTACGAAGGATCCCACGCATATTCTCTTTGTACATCCCAATTAACGTACAATTGAGCGCACATGCACGAGCACAACGCCCCACCCAGTCTCCTCCCTCAATTAAATTAAATATGGTAATTAGTCCAATTTGGCAAAAGAAACCTGCAAGAACATGGCTAAAGCCAGCAAGAAACGAAATTTCACTGAAAATGTCTTCTATGTAAATATATGTTAAAGTGTAATTTATTCCTGTGATCAAAGCTGAATTTTCAGCATCATTAGGCCTACTCGTCTTCAGTGTCACATGATCCTTCAGAAATCACTCTAATATGATGATTTGATGATCAAGAAACATTTATGATTATTATCAGTGTTGAAAACAGCTTCATATTTTCATGGAAACCGTGATATAGCATTTTCAGGATTCTTTAATGAATAAAACTTAAATCAAACACATATAGAAATCTTATAATCTTTTGTAACATTATAAATGCATTTACTGGCACTTTTAAACAAATTCAATGTGTCCTTGCTAGTTAAGCCAACGCTGCCATTGCTAGACGGGTTTGCACATGCTTTATGTTCTTACTTAATTGCATAATATAATATTTTAATAAGACTCGTGACATAATTTGTAATTTATACGTTATTTGACATATTATTAAGCAATATCTGACAGCTGGTGGTGCGATAGAACAATTCGTAGTGTAATGTTTGCCACTTCACTTTATTGCTTCTATGAGTCGCCAACGGACAAAAATCAAGGCAAATGTACGTACGCCAGACATGAAGTTTACTTGGAGGAACGCACATTCTTACGTTAATTTCACTGTTAGTACATCTGGCCGTGAACGTGAAAACTGGCGTACGACGTGTTTTTGTAGAATAAAATGCATTTTTAGTTTTAGAGAGGATATTGCAAATCTGCGTCACTCCCCCTAGCTAAATATAGATCCATCTGCCTTCTAGCTTCATTATTTCAGCTGGACATGATTTGTTATCATTGTTCTGTGTTTGCCAATCTGAACAATTTAGGGAGAAATCAACCAATTTCTGCATAGGTAGGGCTGTAGTATCTCTGCTTTTTGAAAACAGCTGTACTCAAAAAGTCATGCATCTCCAAGCATGTGAAAGTAGTGAAAATCCAGGAAGGGATTTTCTTTTCACGCACAGGTGGCCAACTCAGCTGTGGTGAGTTGGCCACCACAGCTGGGTCTCAGCCCTCTCCGAAACAGTCGCGGTGAACGAATACGGTTAGTTTGAAGAACACTTGCATGTCGTGAAGCTTTACCTTAGGAGATTCTGGATGGTGAAGAAGCAGAGTCTTCTGGCAGGGTGACACACCAAGGTGTGGATCTGTCCACGCTTTAAAAACAAGGGACATTAGGGGGTTTGTCCATGAAAGATTTGGGTTTAGCAGCATTACTGAAATTTTTCGCTTCAATCTGGAAGGGCAACTGCAACGACCAATTCATTGTGTGTTTGATGGTTGTATTAGTCAAGTCAAGTACAGGTCCTTCTCAAAAAATTAGCATATTGTGATAAAGTTCATTATTTTCCATAATGTAATGATAAAAATTAAACTTTCATATATTTTAGATTCATTGCACACCAACTGAAATATTTCAGGTCTTTTATTGTTTTAATACTGATGATTTTGGCATACAGCTCATGAAAACCCTAAATTCCTATCTCAAAAAATTAGCATATTATGAAAAGGTTCTCTAAACGAGCTATTAACCTAATCATCTGAATCAACTAATTAACTCTAAACACCTGCAAAAGATTCCTGAGGCTTTTAAAAACTCCCAGCCTGTTTCATTACTCAAAACCGCAATCATGGGTAAGACTGCCGACCTGACTGCTGTCCAGAAGGCCATCATTGACACCCTCAAGCAAGAGGGTAAGACACAGAAAGAAATTTCTGAACAAATAGGCTGTTCCCAGAGTGCTGTATCAAGGCACCTCAGTGGGAAGTCTGTGGGAAGGAAAAAGTGTGGCAAAAAACGCTGCACAACGAGAAGAGGTGACCGGACCCTGAGGAAGATTGTGGAGAAGGACCGATTCCAGACCTTGGGGACCTGCGGAAGCAGTGGACTGAGTCTGGAGTAGAAACATCCAGAGCCACCGTGCACAGGCGTGTGCAGGAAATGGGCTACAGGTGCCGCATTCCCCAGGTCAAGCCACTTTTGAACCAGAAACAGCGGCAGAAGCGCCTGACCTGGGCTACAGAGAAGCAGCACTGGACTGTTGCTCAGTGGTCCAAAGTACTTTTTTCGGATGAAAGCAAATTTTGCATGTCATTCGGAAATCAAGGTGCCAGAGTCTGGAGGAAGACTGGGGAGAAGGAAATGCCAAAATGCCTGAAGTCCAGTGTCAAGTACCCACAGTCAGTGATGGTCTGGGGTGCCATGTCAGCTGCTGGTGTTGGTCCACTGTGTTTTATCAAGGGCAGGGTCAATGCAGCTAGCTATCAGGAGATTTTGGAGCACTTCATGCTTCCATCTGATTTCATTTTTCAGCACGACCTGGCACCTGCTCAGTGCCAAAACCACTGGTAAATGGTTTACTGACCATGGTATTACTGTGCTCAATTGGCCTGCCAACTCTCCTGACCTGAACCCCATAGAGAATCTGTGGGATATTGTGAAGAGAAAGTTGAGAGACGCAAGACCCAACACTCTGGATGAGCTTAAGGCCGCTATCGAAGCATCCTGGGCCTCCATAACACCTCAGCAGTGCCACAGGCTGATTGGCTCCATGCCACGCCGCATTGAAGCAGTCATTTCTGCAAAAGGATTCCCGACCAAGTATTGACTATTGAGTGCATAACTGAACATAATTATTTGAAGGTTGACTTTTTTTGTATTAAAAACACTTCTTTTATTGGTCGTATGAAATATGCTAATTTTTTTAGATAGGAATTTTGGGTTTTCATGAGCTGTATGCCAAAATCATCAGTATTAAAACAATAAAAGACCTGAAATATTTCAGTTGGTGTGCAATGAATCTAAAATATATGAAAGTTTAATTTTTATCATTGCATTATGGAAAATAATGAACTTTATCACAATATGCTAATTTTTTGAGAAGGACCTGTATATTCCGTATTAATGTAACTGGAATTTACTGTTCCTTGAATTATAGAGAGCCACACATGTGCATTAAGTAACAGGCAGGCGGTATGACAAAATGACTGTTAATGTTCTATCCAGTTTATCCGAAGAAAGCAAATCAGCTGCAAACATGAAGAGGGAATCGGCTAGTGTCTGCTCTGCTTAGAAGTCTTTATTTTGTCAGAAAAATTAAGTAAACAACTGTTTGCAATTCCTGCCTCAACCCCTCAAAAAAGTAATTTTTCAAATAGCATTTTATGATTATATTCACTATTCTTTATTCTCATTTCAGTAAAAGCCTCTGGTACAGTGAGTGTGGGTGTTTTACATGAAGTAAACACATTTAGAGCTGAGCGTGAGTGTTGTGGAAAATTCAGCATTTCTTATATTCATTTTGTTTTTCCAAACTGTTAATCTCATTTAATCATGAGTCTTCTGTGAGGGTTTCTAGCAGCTGAGAAACTGTAACAGAGCCATGTTTTCGGGAATAGATATCACATTTTATATGTGAAATATAAAAGAAAATAAAAATATGTTTGCTTTAATTTAAAATCCTAAAAAAAATAATCTTGAATGCATTGGTTCCTGTAAAAAACAATCTCCAAAATCTGAGGCTTTTCGTAAAAACTGCATAGACCTTTGTTTGTATTTACTTAGTAATAAATACAACAAATAAATCTCTTTTCTCTTTTCCAATCTCTTTTTAATAAGGTAAACAAGACCTAGGTGCTAATAAAGGCCTCAAAGAAGTCATGAGGATGGGAAGCAAGTCATCCTGGTAATTCAGAGACAGACGTATCAACACTGTTTGTGTCTGTAGACCCCTGCATCACCACAGGTCATGAGCAATGGCAGGAGACGTGTGGACAAATGGCCATTCCCAATGTCAAACGGGTAGATTTGAGGAGCGCATCCAGCACACAGGGAACATAAACTGCAGTCAATTTACCATAGCAGAAGTGCTGCAGTTAAGAGGCCATGCCGTGCTGTTTCAGTGACTATTCACAACATCTTTGCACTGGTTTGCACTTGTTTTCTCCACTTTGAAGCCTCACTCAACCACTTCAGAAACACAATTTCCCACAGGCAATTATTATTTTTACACAAACCATAAATGTCATGGCCAAAAAGAGGAGATCAAGTTTGCTTTGATGTTCCAAAAGGATCTCGGCGCTGTTGCTGTTTTACCGGCGGGATAAATGACTCTTGCGCTCGACGCAAGTTTAAAAGGGGTTGGTCTGAAGTAGCTTCATTATTCATAGGTGTGGTTTGGGCGTAACGGAAACAAACCAATAAGATCGTCATATCACATTCCCTTTAAGAGCATGATGAACGAGGTGCGCTTGTTCCATGGAGCAATACTATTATAACGGCGCATTTACCAGGCGCGCTTCAGAATCGGTTCTCAGCCGAGGAGATCAATGTTCTCGTCAGGGCCGTAAAAGAAAGAGAAGTGACATTGGGGATGGGACAAACCCACCCAAATTAGCTTCGGTTAAACATGCATATAATAATTTGGGTAAATGTGTCAGCATTATGCCTATTTTTCCCATCGTCATGGACACAACAATGATTTCCCTTGTGTTTTAATATTTTTCCTTATAATAATGTAACATTTGCAAAAAGTAAAATGCATCTGTGTAGATTAGAGAATCCTCTACAGTGTAGATGTGATCTGCAGCAGAGTTGAAGAGAACTGCTGTGAACGAGTCGACTCTGTGATAGCTCCGCACTAAAAGTTAAAAATATATAATTTAATCTCGAATGGTTGACAATTACTTGCGGGATTGCTCATAATTGTCATGCTGAGGCAGGAATGAAGCAGAGAGTGAATCCAAACGTAAGCACTTTATAAACTAAACAAACGGGTAGTCCAGGGTAAACGATACACAAAGAAACTCAGACCAGGAACATGGAACTCAGCTACAAACATTAAACAACAACCGACAGCCAACAACTGAAACACAGGGGTTTAAATACACAGACAAACAAGCTAAACAAGATAACAAGGGAGGCGTGGTTAATAAGAAACACCTGGGGAGACTAATAAACATAGACGAGGAACACCTGTGGACACTGAGCAACATAACAAAAGACAAGACACATGTCAGGATCACATGACAAACAAGGAATCACGTGATATACAAGACACAACAAAAACCCACACGTAACAATAGACACTGATTGATTTGTAGAGCGTGTTTTCTGTTTATATTTATGAGTATTTTGATCGTTTTATGTCTGTTTGGATGCATTCTACGAATTTCCTAATTGTGTCATTTTTCCATGTGCTTTCTAACGAGGTGAAATGTTTTTCGAATAGGTGGAGCTTTGAACAACATTACGATTCACCATCTACTCTTTTACTGCTCTGTGTGCAGGTAAATGTTTTATAGTGTTAAATAATTTACTGTTCATGAAGTTGTATTTTTTTTGTATTAGGAAATATTTGGTACGAACTGAACGAACTGATATGTTATTTCCATTGAATTCATGCAATTAAGAGTAAAATGGATTATGTAAGCTGTGTAATCAGTGTTAAACGATCACAAACCAAAAAGTTTAAGAAAGACAAGACATTGAATTGTTTACAAAATATGTAATTTTTCTGGAGGGATTATTACATTTCAGATTTGTTTTATTTTTCTTTACTATTTTAAGTACAATATAATGTGAATGAGTAGTGTTTACTGTGATATTGAGTGCAGCAGAGTTGAAGAGAATTGCTGTGGAGCTTTGAACAACATTACGATTCACCATCTTCTCTTTTACTGCTCTGTGTGCTGGAGAATAAAACTTTATATCATTCACATTTCGAGTGTGTGTGCTAACGAAGGGTGGGACAAACCAAGTGGAGCCAGAAAACAAAACCCAAAGGTCACATATACGCGTTGTTCACACTGTATTATGGCCAAGCATGCGCGCTTAAAATAGCATCTGAATGTACGTGCAACGCGCAACACTGACTTTAGACCAGGTTTTTTCTGGTCAGTGGCGGAATTGTTTTCTGGAACTGCAAAATAGCACTAGGGAATGTTTGCGCCGACCCGCCCAGGGAGAGCAAGTTCATTTCCTAGTTTACCGCCGTGCGTCTGTGGAGGGAAAAGCCCGCTTTGCGCGGGTGCAAAATACGAATGATACATGCGTCAGTGTACAAAGTCAATTGTGCCGGGTGCAAGATAGGACCCATGATGTGCATGATGCAATGGAGAACTGGAATGAATAATCTTCAATCTATGCTTACACAATCGCCATTCAGCTTAGAAGCAAGAGGATCAATTTTGTAAATGAAAGTAGGAATGAGTGAAAAATAAGTCAATGGCAAAACCCACAGAAAAAATTCAAATAATTGTTTTTGTAAGTTCTTCTAAGTTCATTGATGAGGAGATATAAGAGGGCTACGGAAAGTAAGCACTCCTATATGAGGGGTGGAACATATCAATATCCATGCGCACCAGAAGCTCAAACGCCTGCCTAACTCACACTCCATCCAACCTAGTCAGTGTAGAAGCAGGTTGGTGTTGATTTTAGCTACAATGAGCAACGTCTGACACCCAACACACACATCTGACACTGCACCCAACACACAAGTACAAAAAGTCCCCTTATTAAGGCTATATGGTAACATCACAGTCTGCATGCTACACTAATAATAGTAGGGCTTTCCTCTGCGTACACATATCCTATACAAATTTGTCCATCCCCTTCTGTGTTTCTTTGACTCATCCATCCACCCCGACCACTTCCCTAAACAAACTTTGTCAATCTTTACATTCATCAGTGACATTTTTTTTCCTCGCAGACATTCACACGTAAAATGACATGGCGTCTCTGCACAATAGTAAGTCAGTACAGATGTGAAATGACACGTGAAAATCAAAAAAGCAGTTGTGGTAACACGGAAAATCAGGCATATAGAGTGATCAAAGTGATTATCGAAACTAAACTGCTGTCTCATCTAGCTTCTTCTCCTTTTTATCAATCTCACGTTCAAGTTACTGTAGGTTTCTCATCCACTGTAGTCCAATTACAAGTAGATAACCTAGATACATCAATGAAGCTTTCTGACCCTGACCCTAACCCTGACCGCTGTCCTCTCCCAGTGATCTGCCTGAAAGCTAACTGCATGCGGAGACCATCCCCCTGTTAGCCTTGTAATCCATGGTTGGTTATTACATCAAAAGGCCTCAAATGTGAGAAGGGCTTTGTTCAGGCAAGACTAGTAAGGGGGATGAAAATGAAACTCACAAGCCACTTTATCAGCACTGCGGTGAGGATTAAAAGACTGCCAGCATCACCAACCCTCGGCCTCTCAAGATGTGCTTCATCACTTCAGTAGAATCATGCCTTCATCTGACCAATATTGCTCCCTAAATCATAGGAGAAAACTGTGCTGCAAAGGTGAAAACACATTCCTCTACTTCTACAATTGGTATAGTTCACCTCTATGAAGGTACACAGGCATGAATGTGAGGTAAGCCGAGCATCCTTTTTCCCTTTTATAACCTTTACTGCCAAACAAGGGAGAAAGGGGACACAACCAAACCCAATCACAAGCTTTGTTTTGAGGAGGAGGAGGCCACAATGCAGCCGTGCTGGCACTACAATGCCTTTGTACTATGTGCAATTGCAAGGCAAGGCAAGGCAAGGCAAGTTTATTTATATAGCACATTTCATACACAATGGTAATTCAAAGTGCTTTACATAGAAGAAATTAAAATAATCAAAAGAAATCAGAATAATTAAAACAGTTTAGAATAAAAATAAAATACAGAAATAATCAAATGAAATCAGAATAGTTAAAACATAAAATAAAATAAAGTACGAACAGTCGGACAAGCAGTGGCACAGTGCTCATTCAGTAAATGCACAGTTAAACAGATGTGTTTTTAGTCTGGATTTGAATGTGACGACTGTAGGAGCACATCTGATCTCTTCTGGAAGCTGGTTCCAGCTGCGGCTGGCATAGTAGCTAAAAGCAGACTCACCATGCTTAGAGTGAACCCTTGGTATTTCTAGCTGATGTGATCCTAATGATCTGAGTGATCTGTGGGGTTTATATTCAGTGAGCATATCTGCAATGTATTGAGGTCCTAGGCCATTGAATGATTTATATACCAGTAATAATACCTTAAAATCAATCCTATATGTAACTGGCAGCCAGTGTAAAGACCTGAGGACTGGTGTGATGTGTTCATATTTTCTGGTTCTGCTCAGAATCCTAGCAGCAGCGTTCTGTATGAGCTGCAACTGTCTTATGGTCTTTTTTGGAAGGCCAGCGAGAAGTCCATTACAATAATCCACCCTACTGGTGATGAAAGCATGCACAAGTTTCTCTAAGTCTTGACTGGAAACAAAGCATCTAATTCTTGCAATATTTTTCAGGTGATAGTATGCTGATTTTGTTATTGCTTTGACATGACTACTGAAACTAAGGTCTGACTCTAGAGACACACCAAGATTTCTGACTTGATTTTTAGTTGCTTGACCCCTAGACTGAAGGTATGCATTCACTTTGAGAACTTCATCTTTGTTTCCAAACGTAATGACTTCAGTTTTGTCTTTGTTTAACTGAAGAAAGTTTTGGCACATCCAATTGTTTACTTCATCAATGCATTTGAACAGAGAGTTAATGGGGCTGTAATCATTAGGCGATAGGGCTAAGTAGAGCTGTGTGTCGTCTGCATAGCTGTGGTAAGAGATTTGGTTCTTTCTCATTATTTGGCTCATTGGGAGCATGTACAGGTTGAATAGGAGTGGCGCAAGAATTGAGCCTTGAGGGACTCCGCATGTCATGGGTGTCCACTCAGACGTATGGTCTCCTATACTCACATAATAACCTCTCCCTACCAAGTATGACCTGAACCATTTTAGGACTATCCCAGAAAGCCCGACCCAGTTTTCCAGCCTGTCAAGAAGTATGTTGTGATCGACAGTGTCAAATGCAGCACTGAGGTCGAGTAGTACCAGCACTGATAATTTGCTTGTATCAGTATTTAAGCGAATATCGTTTATTATCTTTATGAGCGCTGTCTCTGTGCTGTGATGCGGACGGAAACCAGATTGAAAATTGTCAAAGTATCCATTCGAGCTTAAGAATTTGTTCAGCTGATTGAAGACAACTTTTTCAATGATCTTGCCTATGAAAGGAAGATTTGAGATCGGTCTATAGTTGTTTAATATGGTCTTATCCAGATTGCTCTTTTTCAGGAGGGGCTTGACAACTGCAGTTTTCAGGGAGTTCGGAAAACTCCCAGAGAGAAGTGATGCATTTACCACTTCTAGGAGATCTGCTTCTAAGCTGTGTAACACAATTTTGAAAAAAGATGTGGGAAGTGCGTCAAGGGCGCAGGTTGATGTTTTAAGGTGCTGTACGGTTTCTTCCAAAATTTTGCCGTCAATTTCTTCGAAATCAGACATAGTGACTATTTCCTCAGGTTGTGGTCTGATCTGTCTGACCCCAGCGTAACTCAAGGATGAGCTGATCACCTTTCTGATATTATTGATTTTCTCAGAGAAGAAAGAAGCAAACTCACTGCACTTGCTGTCTGAGAGCATTTCACTGGGAATCTGGCGTGGGGGGTTTGTCAGTCTCTCTACAGTAGCAAAAAGAGTGCGTGTGTTGTTTATATTGCTGTTTATAATATTCGAGAAGAAAGTCTGTCTAGCTTTGCCTAGTTCCTTTTTGAAAGCATGGATGTTGTCTTTGTAGATGTTATAATGGACTACAAGTTTTGTCTTCCGCCACATGCGCTCTGCTTTTCTGCATTGTCTTTTCATATTTTGCACTGCTGTTGAGTTTCTCCAAGGTGCTTTTTGTCTGCCATTCTTTTTCCTGACTTTCACAGGAGCAATATCATCAATTACATTCTTAACTTTTGAGTTAAAAGAATCAAGGAGAAAATCAACAGAGTCAGCAGATATGCTTGGTGTTAAAGATATAGCCTTCATAAATAGTACACTAGTGTTCTCATTTAAGCATCTCTTCTTGACAGACACAGATGTAGCTTCAATGGCAGGAGAGATCAAAATATCAAAGAAAATACAAAAATGATCAGACAGTGCTACATCCTTAATAACAATCGATGAAATGTTTAGGCCCTTGCTGATAAGTAAATCTAGAGTGTGTCCACGATTATGTGTGGGTCCATGTACATGCTGAGTCAGATCAAAAGTTTTTAAAACAGTTTTGATTTCTTTTGCCATATTGGTTTCTGCATTATCTATGTGAATGTTAAAATCTCCAGCAATTGTAAAACAGTCAAACTCTGAGGAAATTGTTGATAACAGTTCTGTAAAGTTCTCAGCAAAGGCTGTAGAGTATTTTGGAGGCCTGTATACAATGATAAGTAAAATGCGTGGAGCACCTTTTAACACAATACCCAGATATTCGAAAGACGGGTAATTCCCAAATGATATTTGCTTGCATTGATAGACATCTTTAAAAAGAGCAGCTAAACCTCCACCTCTTCTGACAGCTCTGCAGACACTCATAAAAGTAAAGTTAGGAGGGGCTGTTTCATTGAGGACTGTTGCACTGCAGCTGTCTTCTAGCCAAGTTTCATTTAGAAACATAAAATCCAGGTTGTATGTGGTTATTAAGTCATTGACTAAAAGTGATTTATTTTTAAGTGAGCGGATGTTTAGAAGTGCTAACTTAACAGTTTTACTTTTTGACCCCACAGCAATCTTAGTTTGGCGTGTAATAGGCACCAGATTAGATGGGTTTGCTGTACGGCTTTTGAAGGCCTTAGATTTTCTATCATGTAATCGAACGGCAATAGAGAAAGAGAAAGATACAGGCACACTGGGTTCCCGCTTGTTCTGTAAACATTTGACAAAGTTATTGTTATCATAGCGGGGACCCGACACATATCACTGAGAGTTGATATCAGTTGTTTTTGGTTCACCTCGAGCCGCTGGAGGAGGGTGTGGGCCCTGGCGCTGTGGCAGAGGCCGAAGAGCTCTCACAGGAGGAGGGGGAGGGCGAGCTGGGCCCGCAGGCTTTGGTGGTTGCGGGGCCTGCTGTTTTTTAGTTGGTATCTGTGGGCTTGCAGCAAAAGAGTGGGATAGTCTAGTTCCAGCATACACCAGTTGTTCCATTTTCTCTGAGAAGCACAGAAGTGGAGATGCTGGAGAGAGAGATAACGTGTCTGGTGAGAGGGGATGTTCCTCTGGTGTTATCGGAGGCTGTGATATGCTGTCCTGGTTTCCCTGGCTGTTTTCCAGAAATTGCAGCCCATTTTTTGTATTAAAATCCACATAAAGTAACTACTACTCAGCTCAGCGCCAGAATTATTGTGGTGGGGTGAGTAGACCTGTATTAAAAAACGCCGGAAGAGGAGACAGCTGTCCCAGCCCACCTTCTTATGAGATCTGGGGCCGTATTCACAAAGAATTTTATCTTACCACTAGGAGTACTCCTAAATCGCACTAAAATATTTTAGCTAGGAGTTTTCTCTTAAAAGTTATTCAAAACGCCTTTCAGACCTACTCTTAGTAAGGAGAAATGACAACTCCTAAACTAAGAGTGAGTCTTCGTTGCTATGGATGACGTCAATTCTCATGCACGAGTTTCCTCGCAATGATCACGGTGATTGGTTGTTAGATGACAGGGCCATCATGCGGAACATAAAACAGACGCAACAAATCATGGAATTACGACATCTAAATATGTCTGTCCTACACAAAATAATAATAGTAATGTCATCGAAATGCATATACTGTATAATGACATGTTTGTGCAGGCCCCAGTGAAGTGTAATTCTAAAAAGGCAGAGAGAGAGAAAAGTGGTGAATTCAATTAAATTAAATCAAGGTAGCCTAATACCCTAATGAAACCGCCACTTGCCTAATAATGAAAAACGCCACTTGCATTAACACTTGCGTGGTTAATTGACATCCTATTAGCCTAAATAGACTACTAAATAGGCTCCTCCAGCTGCCAGCCAGCACTGCCTCGCTGCCTGCTGTGTGTGAGTGTGTTTGCTCTGAGTTTGTAAGCTCCGTCTAAGCCTCGTATTTCTTTCTGTTTTGAACCATAATTTACGATCATTTCTAGTTGTTTATACTACTAATTACAGTTTACCTAACATCTCAGACTAATCTAACATCGCTAGCTTCTGTTATTGTTAGCACAACACGCTAGTAACGTTATCTCGCTAGCCTGTTAACGCGCCGCCCGTGCGTTCAGTTATTTATTTATTTTTCTCGTGCGCGCCCACGCCTCTGAGTTCATAAAAAGCACAGGCGAGTAAGAATCATTCAACAAACACGGTGAGTAATGTCTTGTCCTGTTATTGTCACCTGCATCTCATGCCACATGTTTACTATAGCCTTCCCCGTCGGCATAGGGTTTATATGTGATAAATGCAAGGAGACGGTCAGGCTGACGGAGAAGATTTCAGAATTAGAGACACGCATCCAAACTTTAATTGAGGATAGTAAGTGTGCTCGAGCCTTAGATACTACTTTGGATGCGCCTAGCACAGTGAACCACTTTCATGATTTGGTTCCGGCTGAGTTATTGCCTGTGCAGCCAGGCAGATGGGTGACTGTCAGGGATCGCTCTAGTCGCGGATCAAAAAACCACTCTTACGTTCCGATTAACATAACAAATCGATTTGCCCCACTCAGTGAAACATCCACTGAGAATTCTGTTGATTGTGCCCTGGTAATTGACGATTCTATTACACGGAACGTGAAAATAGAGACACCAGCCACCATAGTCACATGTTTGCCGGGAGCCAGAGCCCCTGACATAAAAGCAAATTCAAAAGTGCTGGCTAATTCTAATCGTAAATTCTCTAAGATTGTTATTCACGTCGGCACAAATGATGTTCGACTTCGCCAGTCGGAGATCACCAAAATTAATATTAAAGAGGTGTTTGAACTCGCAAGTATGATGTCAGGCACTGTAATTTGCTCTGGCCCTCTTCCTGTTCGAAGGAGTGATGAGATAGTTAGTAGATTGTGTTCACTCAATGGCTGGTTGTCTAAGTGGTGTCTGCAAAATAACATAGAATTCATAGACAATTGGAAAAGTTTTTGGGGCAAACCTGACCTGTTGAAAAGAGATGGTATTCATCCCTCCTGGGATGGTGCTGCTCTTCTCTCTAGTAATTTGGCTCATAGTCTTAGAGCTCAAACATGACAATCTGGGGCTCAGGTCAGGAAGCAGACAGACTGGCTAAACCGACCGTCTGCTAGCAGCCTTGCGTCACCAAGGTCAGATAAATCCCATCACATAGCGACTCTTTCACCTAGATATCATCATATAGAGACTGTGTCTGTTCCCCGACTTTGGAAATCCAAAAAAATGCCAAACCTTTCTAAGGTTAAAAATTGAATTGATGTTCAACAAATAAAAAACAGATATAATACAGATGAGCAAACGATAAAGCTTGGGTTGTTGAATATTCGATCCCTTAATTCAAAAGCGCTCATAATTAATGATAAGATTACAGACTATAACCTAGATGTGCTGTGTTTCTGTTACGGCGTCCAGTCTCCCTGAGTCCATCATTTCTCAACCACGAGCGCCCTCTCCTGAGTTCTAGTGTATTGCATACTCTCTTATTAGTATGCATCATTTGCGCTGTGACTACCATCACCTGTTCTGTGTTAATCATTGCTCAGCCTTTATCTGCCTCATTAACTCAATGTTCAGTGCGAAGTATTGCCTCTCTACGTGTGCATGTCCGAGCCGTTTCTGAGTATCAAGATTACCTGCATTTCTGATCCTCGCTATACTAACCTTCTCTGATTGCCTGCAGCCATCCTCTCGACCCTCTGCCTGATCTGGACACAGATTCAAGCTGCCTGCCTAGACCTTTCTGCCTGTCCCTGGTTTATGTACGCTCGCCGCCAGCCCAGACCTTTATGCCTGTTCCAGTTTGCTGCACGCACGCCGCCTGCCTACGACTCCCAGCCCGGTTTCTCCCTACTGCCTGCGCAACCTCATCCGAGACTTCCTGAGTTTATTTCTGACTGTCTTTGAGTTATCTTTCAAGAATTCCTGAGATTATTTCTGACTGCCTTTGAGTTATTAAAGTTGTTGCAAATGGATCTGCCTCAGCCTTCTGATTCGTTACAGCTGGGGAGCTTAACCATTTAGTGCTTTGTAACTAATCAAAAAAGTTTTTAAAAGTTGTGAATAAACTGATTATTTTAGAGAATAGTTGGGTCAAATCAAGCCAGCTTCCCATATCAACTGGACTAGTCACTCCAGTATGCCCATGGGAGAGGGAATATATCTCTGACACAGAGGGAAATACTTACAAAACATTGTCTTTTAACTTTTTTTTCTTCTCTGCTACTCACATTAATGATATGTGCAATAACATCTTTGATTGAAACTAGGTATACTTCATTGGTTCTCATGTGTATTTTCAATGTGTCTCAATTGAATGGGAGGTAACAAAAAAGATTTGAGAAATAGGAACGCTCTTTACAATAACTACCCAAACTTTGAAAACCATTATTAAATTGCTAAAACTTTTATTTTTATTTAGGTATAGTCACTCGCTGTCCTCGAGCTGAAATTGCAGAGGCAGAAAAATGGTCCATGGTCAGGAACCATTTCCTACAGTGGTCACAGAGAGACCTTTAGTGACCCATTACAGGTGGATAAACTTGTTAGAGAAGGTCAGTATAAATTTTATCATCTCTGCACTGGTTACCTATTAAGTTCCGTATCAATTACAAAGTACTATTACTGACCTATAAAGCCCTAAATGGTCTAGCTCCTGTATATTTAATGGACCTTCTATCGCCCTACAATCCATCGCGTTCTTTAAGATCACTAAATTCAAGCCTTCTGGTCATTCCTAGGATATCTAAGTCCACTAAAGAAGGGAGGGCGTTCTCACATTTAGCTCCTAAACTCTGGAATAGCCTTCCTGATACTGTTTGTTGCTCAGACTCGCTCTCCCAGTTCAAAACTAGATTAAAGACGCATCTCTTCAGCCAAGCATTCACATAATGCTTACCTTTTATACCACTGTTGAATCAGATCGAATGCATTAATATTATGAACAGCAGCTACGCTAATTATTTCCCATCTGCTTTTCTGCTGTTATCTCGGGACGCTAGTCCCGAGGTAAATAGCGTTCTTCAGCTACAGTCTGTATCCAGCCTCTCACGGAGACTTCAGATGCCCCAACACCTGCGATGAGATGACTAAACGCCTGTGAAGAGACGACTCGACGCCTGTGAAGAGACGACTCAACGCCGGCGATATGTTATGCCCTAAATTAATACATGATGATTAACTAACTGTATTTTTTACGTACATTTCTGAAATGCACTTTCTGTAAAGCTGCTTTGAAACAATATGTATTGTGAAAAGCGCTATACAAATAAATTTGAATTGAACAAAAACCTGGATTTTATGGTATCATAAAAGAGCTTGTATGCTCTAGTCTGTATTTCATGTGACCAAACAGAATCCTAAAAAGTTCCACGCTTTTGATCTCTATGAATAAATGTATTGGAATGGAATTTGAAATACCAGGGAGAAGAATTATACTTGAATTCAAATTAAATTTACACATATGCCATCATGATTGAAAGAAATTAATTTAAATTGAAAAGGCTCTCGATTAAGTCATGAATTGTGTACATACTCTTGTGCTTGTCTGTTGCATACTTTGAATGACAATTCAACAGCTCAAAACAAGCTTACTGGAAGTACAGTTGGAATCTGTGATGAACTCATCACTTTGGAAATTTCCTCTCCTGACGTGTGTGACCTCACTCTGATCGATCTCCCTGGTATAACCCGTGTACCTGTGAGCGGTCAACCTGAGGATATTAGAGATCAGGGGCCGTATTCACAAAGAATTTTAAGGCTAAAAGTAGCTCCTAACCGGCGAATTTAGGAGCAACTCCTAAAAATAATGGGTGTGTCACTCGTAACTTTAGGACTCTTAGTTTTTTTGACTAAGAGTAATTCACGAAGCATTTTAGCCCTAAAAGTAGCACCTAAGCCTGGGACAGCTTAAAAGAAGTCAAGAGGACTCCTAACTCACTAAGGCCTATTCACAAACCGCTTTGTGGCATTTCACGTTGCGATGTTTTGAAATTGTATGCGGCGGCTACAGCTTCCAATCGCGAGGGAACAATTTTGCATTGTAGGCATAACTAGGGATGCAATAGCCACGACAACAACCAAAACTAGGCTACTCACTGCATGTAAACTAATTGTAACGTTTCATTGTGAATCAAATTAAGGTTTGGAATAGGGAGACCGAGGAAGTGCACGGGCCTACGCTTGTTTGATCTCTACCTGTACCTGTGGGTGACGCTTTTTTGGACGTCCTGATCGACCATGTTTTGGCCTGACGTCTTTTTGTAATCTATTCTCTGAAAACTATTGGTTTAATTATTATTTTTCTATTATTATTATTATTCTAAATTTATTACTATTTTGGTTAAATTCTTGTTGTTTTTTAATTCCTAACTCTGTTAAATCAATTTAGTTTTATTTTGTTTTAAGTTCTAGTAAGATGAATCTAAAAAGTGTTAGACCTGTCTGGGTCATCCACTCTTTCGCCTGTCTGGGCGTTAGATTCATTCCCTACCCTTGTCTGATTTAGATGAACTTGAAAATGTTAGGCCTGTCTGGGCCACCCATCTTCATGCCTGTCTGGGCATTCAGTTCCTACTCTACTCTATCGTTTTTTTTGGTTAGTTTTAGTTCTAATAAGATGAATCTGAAGTGTTAGGCTTGTCTGTGCCGCTCACCTTCCTCCCTGTTTGGGTGTTCAATTCATTACCTACTCTTTATCTATTATACTCAATTTAGATGAACTGGGTGAGCTTTTTATCAGGTATAGGTGTTTTAGTCCTAATCCCCCAATAAAATGGATGGTGAGAGGGAAATATTTGAGACATTTCTTCAGTGGTGTACCTCAGGATCATCAAGTGTTTCGGCACCTTAGACAACCAGACACTCTCCTCTGAGGCGGCCCGCTCGGGTTGATCAATTCCCAGCTAATGTCTCATAGCCAATCTCTAAACGGGTGTTTGCTAGAATCTCAAAGCCATTGTGGTTGGATTCTGTGTTACAATTTAAAGAACTTTTGGATTGTCCTATCACGCTCTTGTTCTCCTATCTAGATATCTCCTTAAGTATCAGTGTGTCGGAGGTGTTGTGGTGCTGATGTGCTCTTGTATGGGTGGCCAAAATTGCCCTGAAAAACTGGGCACCCATTTAAGACCTGTATGCCCTAGGTCACCTTCCCTGTGTGCAAGCCCGAAGGTACAGGGGGGCTGGATATTTACCACTCCACCAGGAAGACCCTTTGTTGACACCGTTAGGTTACCCAGGTCCCCCGGAAGGAGTCTGCAGACTACTGGTCTCATCTTGGGGTCTACCAACGTGAATCCCAGCACCATGAATCCTTCCCGATCCGATCGACGATTCCTTCTGCAATCCTCCTATCGATCCTTCCTTCGATTTATCCCACCATCTCTGTGTAACCTGTTTCCCTAACCTAACCACTTCACCAGAAATGGCAATTCTCAAAGTCCAAAACTGATCCCACATCCAGTCTCGAACCCCGATCTCCCCGCCCCCAGTCCACCAGCACCAACCACTACACCACTCAATTACTCCCATCCACCTCATCCAAACCTAATGTATCCAGTATCCCCGATGCAATCGGTGCCCAAAACAAACATATGTATATATCCCAATGCTGGCCTCGAACCTAGGTCCTCTGGTCTGAAACCTACCGACACTAACCACTCAACCAAGCCTTCCCTCCATCTGACCTAACTATCTACCCACTTAACCAAAGAAAACCTACCATCCCGAAAAGAGAGTTTAAAGCCAGTCTCGAACCCGGATCTCCCAGTCCCTAAACTACCAACACTAACCACTCTGCCACCTGATTCTCCAAACCAACTATAATAAATATCAATAATAATAATAATAATAATAATAATAATAATAATAATAATAATAATAATAATAATAATAATAATAATAATAATAATAATAATAATAATAATAAACAATAATAAATTACAAATAATGATCAATAATAACCATTAACAATAATTAATTATTAATAATTAAAATAAATATAAAAATAAGAACAAAAACAATATAAAAAAATATTAAGGGGTGTTCTAGGTATCTTAAAATAAACAACCCAAATCCCCCGTAAGGGGTAGGTTTTAGTGCTTATGCAAATACAGGGATAGTCTAATTAAGTCACCCTCCTGTGAGGGGTAGGTTTAGGTATACTAAAATAATTAAGCCCCAATCCCCTGTGGGGGGTAGGTTTTAGTGCTTGTGCAGATACAGGGTTAGGTTAGGGGAAAAAAGAAACTCCAGCTCCCTTAAGACAGCCGAAAAGCACGGGCTCGCACATTGTCCTTGATCATTAACCGCTAATTATCCGTTACACCGATAAAACGGTTTTTATCGGTCTCCTCTTCGATGCTCATTTTCCCTTTTTCCCCTTTCTTTCAGGTTTTCATCTTGGGTAAGTATTGTATGTCATTTCACCTTTATATGTGTATTGATTTTAATACTATCTTTCGTTTTTTTTAAAAAAAAGGGTTTCTCGTGGCCAAAAGGTTACCGCAGAATCTGGCAATTCACGATAGCACCTGTCCGATCCAGGTTGGAGAAGGCAAGTATAGCACACTTTATTAATGTATATATACAAATGTGTATATCTCTAGTATGGGGAAGTTGATACCTGGGTTAATTCATACGGGAATACACCATCAACGTTTAGAATCTATATATTAAATATAGGTTTTTATCACTCATCAACTAAACCAAAGATAGTGTATCTCCCTCTCCCCGGAAAATCCAATATAAATAACTCACCCCACTTAAGGTTCAAACTTACTATATTTGATTGAGACCGTGGGGATACACCGTATTGAGTTTTTTGATCCACTGTCTCTCCTTCCTCCATCTCTGTTTATCGGACCACCAGGATCCCGCTTCCATCCCCATGATGGACAAGTTAGTGCTCCCGTGCGTTCTAAAATGCTCATAAAGGTAAGTTCCCCTACCGGTCCCCTTGATCGAGCGCAGATGTTGTTTTAGTCTTTCCAACAGAGTATTTTTGGTTTGACCAACATATAATCTGTTACAGACTTTACACTCGATGCAGTAGACCAAGTTGGATGACTGTAACCCCAGAGTCTGCAAGAGCGGTGCACTCAGGTGAGTAAATTTATTTTCAATAAAATTGGTGCTTTTAAAAAACCCACTGTATTTGTCTTTCTTAGGTCTACCACCCAAGGAGGAATGTACCAATAAATCTTTCAAATTTTGGTTTCGTCTGAAAGCTGCTATACTTTTGAAAGAGGTAAGTGGTTCCCAACGATCCTGTATTTTCTGGAAATTAGTTTTTAATTTAGAATTTAATGCTAGGGAGGCAGAGGAAAAGGTCGAAACGAAGGGGACCAGATGGTTCTCACGGTTTTCTCCTCCAAATTTCAAACCATGTTGGAAGAGTTGTTGTACTTCCACTTTTATGGCTCTGAGGAAGGTTCTGCTGTAACCCCGATGTCTAAGGGCTTGGAAGAGGGTCTGCGTTGCTAACCTAACATCCTCCGCTACTGTGCAAATTCTATTGTATCTCATTAATTGTGATTTCACAATTCCCTTGTAGGTGTGTTTGGGGTGATAACTGGTCTTATGCAGCAGCGCGTGGGTGTCGGTGGGTTTAAAATGGACCCTCGTTCCCAGAGTACCCTCCCCACTGTCTCCCCTAATCATATACACTTCGGTATCCAGAAACTCGATTTTCTCCCGTTGTGCGTTACATTTGACTGAGATCGAGGCATGATGTTCGTTCAGAGTCGTGATGAAATCCAAAAACTCCCTCTCCGAATGGTTCCAAACCCCAAAAATATCGTCCAAATATCGTATATACACACTGGGTAGTCTATGGCATTTAGAGAAAACCGTTGTCTCCCAATTCGCCATATATATATTAGCATACGCAGGAGCGAATTTCTTCCCCATGGCTGTGCCAGAAACTTGGAGATACTGTTTGGAATCGAATTGGAAGTCATTTCTAGTCAGACCTAATTCCAATAAGGTGAGGAGAGCCTCATCCGGTCTGGAAGGGTCGGGGTAATTCACAAGGATCTCCTGGACTGCCTTTAAGCCCAAACGGGTATCTATATTGGTATAGAGTGAATCGATGTCAATGGTGAAAAGTATCCCGCCAGGTGGCACTATTATCCGTTTTATCTTTGCTACGAAATCAAAGGTGTCCTTGACATAACTGTCATGTTTTTGTGACAAAGGGTTCAGAAAAGAATCAATAAAGGCCGCAATCCTGTAGGATTCACTGCCACAGTCCGATACAATCGGTCGTCCAGAAGGGACCTGATTCGGAACCGTCCAACTTTCCGGAGACTTATGGATCTTAGGTAGGAGATAGAATTTCCTGGGCTGTGGAGGATCTTCCCCGAAGAGATAATATTTCTGTTTAGCTGTTATTCTCTTTTTTTCATACAGGTCGCTGACAATTTCCCGAATCTTCTTCTGGGTCTCCAACTGGAGAGAGCCAGTCAAAGGTAAGTAATGTGTTGTATTGCTTAATTGTCTGTGAGCTTCGGTCAAATATTGATTTCTATCCATTATCACAATTTTTGAACCCTTATCCGCAGGTTTTATTATGATATCATGGTTAGATCTTAAACGATTAAGGGCCTTTCTTTCCTCCATTGACAGATTACTACTCCTCTCTTCATGGAAACAAATTCTCTCGAAAGCACGTCTATCTTGCCTGATTAGCTGTTTAATGGGTTCTGATACCGAATCCCATTCAGGCTCCCAAGAAGAAGGGTTGACAAACGGCTCACGAGAGAAGTCCATGGCATAAGCAAAATGATCCAAAAGTTTCAGCTTCCTATGGTATAGGTGGAGATCCCTGCGAAGTTCCCTCCTGTCCACCCCAGACGGTGTAGGGATGTAAAAGAGTCCTCTCTCTAGTAACCCTTCCTCAACCTCAGAAAGGGAAAAGGTAAGTGAAAGATTTAAAATATTTGAAAGGGGCTGTATAACATTCCTAGGTCCCCCTATTTTAAGTTTAACTGAGACATCCAATTATACATTATTTTAGTTGCCGTGCCAGCTGTCCAATGGATCAAGTCCCTCTGATTCACTTGAAACTGGTCTTCCTCAATCCCTCCCAAGGTCCTAAATTTATCCTCCAAGAAGAGGTTTACCTCCCTTACGAGGGTTTGTACCTCCAATGGGAGTTGGGTAGAAATTTGGATCCGAGGAACCCAGATCTCCGCCCGAGGAAAAATACCTCTGGCTCGTGACATTAACTGTCGGAACTGCCCCTGGATGGTAGCTAACTTGTTTTTCCTAAGACAATTATTAAGGCCAATTGAGAGAAGGACTTTTTGAACTCTAAAACAGGGATCCAACTTACCCAGAATTTCCTTCAAATGGAGGATCTGAGCTCCAGGAAAACTATCTACCTGGATCAGAGGATGTTCAATTTTAGGGATCCTAGACAGGTTGGAATCTCCTATTATTAGAATAGGTTGTTTGATCTCTACTCTCCATTGTACCATTTTTTGATATGTATTACAGTGACGGGTAGGTTTCCCCAATCGAGGTACTCTAGTCTCAACCATATCGTCATCACCCAAATTGGAGGAGGGTCCCCTCTCCAAGGGAAGTTCTACTTCCTCCTCCACTCGGAATTGTGACTCTGAGAGAATCACCGCCACGTTGGACTGTGGAACCATTTCCTCCCTTACCCCAGGTAAACCTTCCTCCCCTCCA
This sequence comes from Gila orcuttii, assembly GCA_026230005.1. Taxonomy (NCBI): domain Eukaryota; kingdom Metazoa; phylum Chordata; class Actinopteri; order Cypriniformes; family Leuciscidae; genus Gila; species Gila orcuttii. The sequence continues at coordinate 66,874,181 of JAPDVR010000003.1, forward strand.
CTAGTACCCCCTATATTAAGGTCCTCCGACAGGTTGAGTTCAAAATTGGGTTGAAAGTGTGTTGAAGAGGCTAGATGTATCTCAGCTGTACAGGTCTGGAACCCGTTCCTCAGCTCCAATCCAAAAGGGGTGACCCCAGGCCTGTTTTCCCCAGAGGTAGATGGATTGGATTTGAGATAGGAATTGGGGTTAGGATTGGGCTCGGGGTTGGGGGTAGGTTCGGGATTGTGGTTGGGGGTAGGTTCGGGATTGGGGTTGGGGGTAGGTTAGGGGAAATAAATACCATAAACTGTCCGAAGACAAATTCAGGTTAGGCACGGTCCGTCGTTCTACTGGCCGCTCCCCGAATACAAACACCAAAGTGAACCCAGCAATGTCCTAGAGAGACATGTATAATTATAAAATAATAAAATGGAGGGCTAACTCGCCATGTGCTAAATCCAATAGGGCTATATTGCCGAGGTTTACGCCAGAAAGGGTTAATTTTGCAGAAAAAACGAGGGTAGGTTTTAGTGCAGATGTGTGGAAGGGCACAAACACGATTTTCCAACGTCTGTATGGACATTGGAGAGACACTCAACGTCACAGTGGACGGAGAAAAAATTAATTTGGCTCATCAACATCACGACACTCAATGATGGAGGCCTTCTGAACCAACTCAACGCCTATATGGGCTGAAGAGAAAATTTTCCAGAGCTGTTCAACATCATCCCCACTCAAAATGATGGCAGCTGTACTCATTTTTACGGTATTGTGTCATTCAGGTACTCTCGCGACGCGTTTCGAACTTTCCCAAGGTTCTCATCAGGCGGATTGGAATGACTGCTGTCTCTTACTCACTCTACTGAAATGTGGTAGAGGGCGTGGTCCCCCTGGACTTTATAGTTCAGAGGGCTGGGCCCCTCCCACTACTGCAAGAACACACTGTTCAGCACTGTATGGTGCATCATAAATCGTTTTTTCACTATCAATAAATTTGTATTCAATTTTAAAATTTAATAATTATACATAAACACTCACAAACACCAAAAGGAACACTCAAATGCAGTCTCTAGGGTCCAGAGGCAGAGGCACTGGCTTGGTTAGGGGAAATAAATACCATAAACTGTCCGAAGACAAATTCAGGTTAGGCACGGTCCGTCGTTCTACTGGCCGCTCCCCGAATACAAACACCAAAGTGAACCCAGCAATGTCCTAGAGAGACATGTATAATTATAAAATAATAAAATGGAGGGCTAACTCGCCATGTGCTAAATCCAATAGGGCTATATTGCCGAGGTTTACGCCAGAAAGGGTTAATTTTGCAGAAAAAACGAGGGTAGGTTTTAGTGCAGATGTGTGGAAGGGCACAAACACGATTTTCCAACGTCTGTATGGACATTGGAGAGACACTCAACGTCACAGTGGACGGAGAAAAAATTAATTTGGCTCATCAACATCACGACACTCAATGATGGAGGCCTTCTGAACCAACTCAACGCCTATATGGGCTGAAGAGAAAATTTTCCAGAGCTGTTCAACATCATCCCCACTCAAAATGATGGCAGCTGTACTCATTTTTACGGTATTGTGTCATTCAGGTACTCTCGCGACGCGTTTCGAACTTTCCCAAGGTTCTCATCAGGCGGATTGGAATGACTGCTGTCTCTTACTCACTCTACTGAAATGTGGTAGAGGGCGTGGTCCCCCTGGACTTTATAGTTCAGAGGGCTGGGCCCCTCCCACTACTGCAAGAACACACTGTTCAGCACTGTATGGTGCATCATAAATCGTTTTTTCACTATCAATAAATTTGTATTCAATTTTAAAATTTAATAATTATACATAAACACTCACAAACACCAAAAGGAACACTCAAATGCAGTCTCCAGGGTCCAGAGGCAGAGGCACTGGCTTGGTTAGGGGAAATAAATACCATAAACTGTCCGAAGACAAATTCAGGTTAGGCACGGTCCGTCGTTCTACTGGCCGCTCCCCGAATACAAACACCAAAGTGAACCCAGCAATGTCCTAGAGAGACATGTATAATTATAAAATAATAAAATGGAGGGCTAACTCGCCATGTGCTAAATCCAATAGGGCTATATTGCCGAGGTTTACGCCAGAAAGGGTTAATTTTGCAGAAAAAACGAGGGTAGGTTTTAGTGCAGATGTGTGGAAGGGCACAAACACGATTTTCCAACGTCTGTATGGACATTGGAGAGACACTCAACGTCACAGTGGACGGAGAAAAAATTAATTTGGCTCATCAACATCACGACACTCAATGATGGAGGCCTTCTGAACCAACTCAACGCCTATATGGGCTGAAGAGAAAATTTTCCAGAGCTGTTCAACATCATCCCCACTCAAAATGATGGCAGCTGTACTCATTTTTACGGTATTGTGTCATTCAGGTACTCTCGCGACGCGTTTCGAACTTTCCCAAGGTTCTCATCAGGCGGATTGGAATGACTGCTGTCTCTTACTCACTCTACTGAAATGTGGTAGAGGGCGTGGTCCCCCTGGACTTTATAGTTCAGAGGGCTGGGCCCCTCCCACTACTGCAAGAACACACTGTTCAGCACTGTATGGTGCATCATAAATCGTTTTTTCACTATCAATAAATTTGTATTCAATTTTAAAATTTAATAATTATACATAAACACTCACAAACACCAAAAGGAACACTCAAATGCAGTCTCCAGGGTCCAGAGGCAGAGGCACTGGCTTGGTTAGGGGAAATAAATACCATAAACTGTCCGAAGACAAATTCAGGTTAGGCACGGTCCGTCGTTCTACTGGCCGCTCCCCGAATACAAACACCAAAGTGAACCCAGCAATGTCCTAGAGAGACATGTATAATTATAAAATAATAAAATGGAGGGCTAACTCGCCATGTGCTAAATCCAATAGGGCTATATTGCCGAGGTTTACGCCAGAAAGGGTTAATTTTGCAGAAAAAACGAGGGTAGGTTTTAGTGCAGATGTGTGGAAGGGCACAAACACGATTTTCCAACGTCTGTATGGACATTGGAGAGACACTCAACGTCACAGTGGACGGAGAAAAAATTAATTTGGCTCATCAACATCACGACACTCAATGATGGAGGCCTTCTGAACCAACTCAACGCCTATATGGGCTGAAGAGAAAATTTTCCAGAGCTGTTCAACATCATCCCCACTCAAAATGATGGCAGCTGTACTCATTTTTACGGTATTGTGTCATTCAGGTACTCTCGCGACGCGTTTCGAACTTTCCCAAGGTTCTCATCAGGCGGATTGGAATGACTGCTGTCTCTTACTCACTCTACTGAAATGTGGTAGAGGGCGTGGTCCCCCTGGACTTTATAGTTCAGAGGGCTGGGCCCCTCCCACTACTGCAAGAACACACTGTTCAGCACTGTATGGTGCATCATAAATCGTTTTTTCACTATCAATAAATTTGTATTCAATTTTAAAATTTAATAATTATACATAAACACTCACAAACACCAAAAGGAACACTCAAATGCAGTCTCCAGGGTCCAGAGGCAGAGGCACTGGCTTGGTTAGGGGAAATAAATACCATAAACTGTCCGAAGACAAATTCAGGTTAGGCACGGTCCGTCGTTCTACTGGCCGCTCCCCGAATACAAACACCAAAGTGAACCCAGCAATGTCCTAGAGAGACATGTATAATTATAAAATAATAAAATGGAGGGCTAACTCGCCATGTGCTAAATCCAATAGGGCTATATTGCCGAGGTTTACGCCAGAAAGGGTTAATTTTGCAGAAAAAACGAGGGTAGGTTTTAGTGCAGATGTGTGGAAGGGCACAAACACGATTTTCCAACGTCTGTATGGACATTGGAGAGACACTCAACGTCACAGTGGACGGAGAAAAAATTAATTTGGCTCATCAACATCACGACACTCAATGATGGAGGCCTTCTGAACCAACTCAACGCCTATATGGGCTGAAGAGAAAATTTTCCAGAGCTGTTCAACATCATCCCCACTCAAAATGATGGCAGCTGTACTCATTTTTACGGTATTGTGTCATTCAGGTACTCTCGCGACGCGTTTCGAACTTTCCCAAGGTTCTCATCAGGCGGATTGGAATGACTGCTGTCTCTTACTCACTCTACTGAAATGTGGTAGAGGGCGTGGTCCCCCTGGACTTTATAGTTCAGAGGGCTGGGCCCCTCCCACTACTGCAAGAACACACTGTTCAGCACTGTATGGTGCATCATAAATCGTTTTTTCACTATCAATAAATTTGTATTCAATTTTAAAATTTAATAATTATACATAAACACTCACAAACACCAAAAGGAACACTCAAATGCAGTCTCCAGGGTCCAGAGGCAGAGGCACTGGCTTGGTTAGGGGAAATAAATACCATAAACTGTCCGAAGACAAATTCAGGTTAGGCACGGTCCGTCGTTCTACTGGCCGCTCCCCGAATACAAACACCAAAGTGAACCCAGCAATGTCCTAGAGAGACATGTATAATTATAAAATAATAAAATGGAGGGCTAACTCGCCATGTGCTAAATCCAATAGGGCTATATTGCCGAGGTTTACGCCAGAAAGGGTTAATTTTGCAGAAAAAACGAGGGTAGGTTTTAGTGCAGATGTGTGGAAGGGCACAAACACGATTTTCCAACGTCTGTATGGACATTGGAGAGACACTCAACGTCACAGTGGACGGAGAAAAAATTAATTTGGCTCATCAACATCACGACACTCAATGATGGAGGCCTTCTGAACCAACTCAACGCCTATATGGGCTGAAGAGAAAATTTTCCAGAGCTGTTCAACATCATCCCCACTCAAAATGATGGCAGCTGTACTCATTTTTACGGTATTGTGTCATTCAGGTACTCTCGCGACGCGTTTCGAACTTTCCCAAGGTTCTCATCAGGCGGATTGGAATGACTGCTGTCTCTTACTCACTCTACTGAAATGTGGTAGAGGGCGTGGTCCCCCTGGACTTTATAGTTCAGAGGGCTGGGCCCCTCCCACTACTGCAAGAACACACTGTTCAGCACTGTATGGTGCATCATAAATCGTTTTTTCACTATCAATAAATTTGTATTCAATTTTAAAATTTAATAATTATACATAAACCCTCACAAACACCAAAAGGAACACTCAAATGCAGTCTCCAGGGTCCAGAGGCAGAGGCACTGGCTTGGTTAGGGGAAATAAATACCATAAACTGTCCGAAGACAAATTCAGGTTAGGCACGGTCCGTCGTTCTACTGGCCGCTCCCCGAATACAAACACCAAAGTGAACCCAGCAATGTCCTAGAGAGACATGTATAATTATAAAATAATAAAATGGAGGGCTAACTCGCCATGTGCTAAATCCAATAGGGCTATATTGCCGAGGTTTACGCCAGAAAGGGTTAATTTTGCAGAAAAAACGAGGGTAGGTTTTAGTGCAGATGTGTGGAAGGGCACAAACACGATTTTCCAACGTCTGTATGGACATTGGAGAGACACTCAACGTCACAGTGGACGGAGAAAAAATTAATTTGGCTCATCAACATCACGACACTCAATGATGGAGGCCTTCTGAACCAACTCAACGCCTATATGGGCTGAAGAGAAAATTTTCCAGAGCTGTTCAACATCATCCCCACTCAAAATGATGGCAGCTGTACTCATTTTTACGGTATTGTGTCATTCAGGTACTCTCGCGACGCGTTTCGAACTTTCCCAAGGTTCTCATCAGGCGGATTGGAATGACTGCTGTCTCTTACTCACTCTACTGAAATGTGGTAGAGGGCGTGGTCCCCCTGGACTTTATAGTTCAGAGGGCTGGGCCCCTCCCACTACTGCAAGAACACACTGTTCAGCACTGTATGGTGCATCATAAATCGTTTTTTCACTATCAATAAATTTGTATTCAATTTTAAAATTTAATAATTATACATAAACCCTCACAAACACCAAAAGGAACACTCAAATGCAGTCTCCAGGGTCCAGAGGCAGAGGCACTGGCTTGGTTAGGGGAAATAAATACCATAAACTGTCCGAAGACAAATTCAGGTTAGGCACGGTCCGTCGTTCTACTGGCCGCTCCCCGAATACAAACACCAAAGTGAACCCAGCAATGTCCTAGAGAGACATGTATAATTATAAAATAATAAAATGGAGGGCTAACTCGCCATGTGCTAAATCCAATAGGGCTATATTGCCGAGGTTTACGCCAGAAAGGGTTAATTTTGCAGAAAAAACGAGGGTAGGTTTTAGTGCAGATGTGTGGAAGGGCACAAACACGATTTTCCAACGTCTGTATGGACATTGGAGAGACACTCAACGTCACAGTGGACGGAGAAAAAATTAATTTGGCTCATCAACATCACGACACTCAATGATGGAGGCCTTCTGAACCAACTCAACGCCTATATGGGCTGAAGAGAAAATTTTCCAGAGCTGTTCAACATCATCCCCACTCAAAATGATGGCAGCTGTACTCATTTTTACGGTATTGTGTCATTCAGGTACTCTCGCGACGCGTTTCGAACTTTCCCAAGGTTCTCATCAGGCGGATTGGAATGACTGCTGTCTCTTACTCACTCTACTGAAATGTGGTAGAGGGCGTGGTCCCCCTGGACTTTATAGTTCAGAGGGCTGGGCCCCTCCCACTACTGCAAGAACACACTGTTCAGCACTGTATGGTGCATCATAAATCGTTTTTTCACTATCAATAAATTTGTATTCAATTTTAAAATTTAATAATTATACATAAACCCTCACAAACACCAAAAGGAACACTCAAATGCAGTCTCCAGGGTCCAGAGGCAGAGGCACTGGCTTGGTTAGGGGAAATAAATACCATAAACTGTCCGAAGACAAATTCAGGTTAGGCACGGTCCGTCGTTCTACTGGCCGCTCCCCGAATACAAACACCAAAGTGAACCCAGCAATGTCCTAGAGAGACATGTATAATTATAAAATAATAAAATGGAGGGCTAACTCGCCATGTGCTAAATCCAATAGGGCTATATTGCCGAGGTTTACGCCAGAAAGGGTTAATTTTGCAGAAAAAACGAGGGTAGGTTTTAGTGCAGATGTGTGGAAGGGCACAAACACGATTTTCCAACGTCTGTATGGACATTGGAGAGACACTCAACGTCACAGTGGACGGAGAAAAAATTAATTTGGCTCATCAACATCACGACACTCAATGATGGAGGCCTTCTGAACCAACTCAACGCCTATATGGGCTGAAGAGAAAATTTTCCAGAGCTGTTCAACATCATCCCCACTCAAAATGATGGCAGCTGTACTCATTTTTACGGTATTGTGTCATTCAGGTACTCTCGCGACGCGTTTCGAACTTTCCCAAGGTTCTCATCAGGCGGATTGGAATGACTGCTGTCTCTTACTCACTCTACTGAAATGTGGTAGAGGGCGTGGTCCCCCTGGACTTTATAGTTCAGAGGGCTGGGCCCCTCCCACTACTGCAAGAACACACTGTTCAGCACTGTATGGTGCATCATAAATCGTTTTTTCACTATCAATAAATTTGTATTCAATTTTAAAATTTAATAATTATACATAAACCCTCACAAACACCAAAAGGAACACTCAAATGCAGTCTCCAGGGTCCAGAGGCAGAGGCACTGGCTTGGTTAGGGGAAATAAATACCATAAACTGTCCGAAGACAAATTCAGGTTAGGCACGGTCCGTCGTTCTACTGGCCGCTCCCCGAATACAAACACCAAAGTGAACCCAGCAATGTCCTAGAGAGACATGTATAATTATAAAATAATAAAATGGAGGGCTAACTCGCCATGTGCTAAATCCAATAGGGCTATATTGCCGAGGTTTACGCCAGAAAGGGTTAATTTTGCAGAAAAAACGAGGGTAGGTTTTAGTGCAGATGTGTGGAAGGGCACAAACACGATTTTCCAACGTCTGTATGGACATTGGAGAGACACTCAACGTCACAGTGGACGGAGAAAAAATTAATTTGGCTCATCAACATCACGACACTCAATGATGGAGGCCTTCTGAACCAACTCAACGCCTATATGGGCTGAAGAGAAAATTTTCCAGAGCTGTTCAACATCATCCCCACTCAAAATGATGGCAGCTGTACTCATTTTTACGGTATTGTGTCATTCAGGTACTCTCGCGACGCGTTTCGAACTTTCCCAAGGTTCTCATCAGGCGGATTGGAATGACTGCTGTCTCTTACTCACTCTACTGAAATGTGGTAGAGGGCGTGGTCCCCCTGGACTTTATAGTTCAGAGGGCTGGGCCCCTCCCACTACTGCAAGAACACACTGTTCAGCACTGTATGGTGCATCATAAATCGTTTTTTCACTATCAATAAATTTGTATTCAATTTTAAAATTTAATAATTATACATAAACCCTCACAAACACCAAAAGGAACACTCAAATGCAGTCTCCAGGGTCCAGAGGCAGAGGCACTGGCTTGGTTAGGGGAAATAAATACCATAAACTGTCCGAAGACAAATTCAGGTTAGGCACGGTCCGTCGTTCTACTGGCCGCTCCCCGAATACAAACACCAAAGTGAACCCAGCAATGTCCTAGAGAGACATGTATAATTATAAAATAATAAAATGGAGGGCTAACTCGCCATGTGCTAAATCCAATAGGGCTATATTGCCGAGGTTTACGCCAGAAAGGGTTAATTTTGCAGAAAAAACGAGGGTAGGTTTTAGTGCAGATGTGTGGAAGGGCACAAACACGATTTTCCAACGTCTGTATGGACATTGGAGAGACACTCAACGTCACAGTGGACGGAGAAAAAATTAATTTGGCTCATCAACATCACGACACTCAATGATGGAGGCCTTCTGAACCAACTCAACGCCTATATGGGCTGAAGAGAAAATTTTCCAGAGCTGTTCAACATCATCCCCACTCAAAATGATGGCAGCTGTACTCATTTTTACGGTATTGTGTCATTCAGGTACTCTCGCGACGCGTTTCGAACTTTCCCAAGGTTCTCATCAGGCGGATTGGAATGACTGCTGTCTCTTACTCACTCTACTGAAATGTGGTAGAGGGCGTGGTCCCCCTGGACTTTATAGTTCAGAGGGCTGGGCCCCTCCCACTACTGCAAGAACACACTGTTCAGCACTGTATGGTGCATCATAAATCGTTTTTTCACTATCAATAAATTTGTATTCAATTTTAAAATTTAATAATTATACATAAACCCTCACAAACACCAAAAGGAACACTCAAATGCAGTCTCCAGGGTCCAGAGGCAGAGGCACTGGCTTGGTTAGGGGAAATAAATACCATAAACTGTCCGAAGACAAATTCAGGTTAGGCACGGTCCGTCGTTCTACTGGCCGCTCCCCGAATACAAACACCAAAGTGAACCCAGCAATGTCCTAGAGAGACATGTATAATTATAAAATAATAAAATGGAGGGCTAACTCGCCATGTGCTAAATCCAATAGGGCTATATTGCCGAGGTTTACGCCAGAAAGGGTTAATTTTGCAGAAAAAACGAGGGTAGGTTTTAGTGCAGATGTGTGGAAGGGCACAAACACGATTTTCCAACGTCTGTATGGACATTGGAGAGACACTCAACGTCACAGTGGACGGAGAAAAAATTAATTTGGCTCATCAACATCACGACACTCAATGATGGAGGCCTTCTGAACCAACTCAACGCCTATATGGGCTGAAGAGAAAATTTTCCAGAGCTGTTCAACATCATCCCCACTCAAAATGATGGCAGCTGTACTCATTTTTACGGTATTGTGTCATTCAGGTACTCTCGCGACGCGTTTCGAACTTTCCCAAGGTTCTCATCAGGCGGATTGGAATGACTGCTGTCTCTTACTCACTCTACTGAAATGTGGTAGAGGGCGTGGTCCCCCTGGACTTTATAGTTCAGAGGGCTGGGCCCCTCCCACTACTGCAAGAACACACTGTTCAGCACTGTATGGTGCATCATAAATCGTTTTTTCACTATCAATAAATTTGTATTCAATTTTAAAATTTAATAATTATACATAAACCCTCACAAACACCAAAAGGAACACTCAAATGCAGTCTCCAGGGTCCAGAGGCAGAGGCACTGGCTTGGTTAGGGGAAATAAATACCATAAACTGTCCGAAGACAAATTCAGGTTAGGCACGGTCCGTCGTTCTACTGGCCGCTCCCCGAATACAAACACCAAAGTGAACCCAGCAATGTCCTAGAGAGACATGTATAATTATAAAATAATAAAATGGAGGGCTAACTCGCCATGTGCTAAATCCAATAGGGCTATATTGCCGAGGTTTACGCCAGAAAGGGTTAATTTTGCAGAAAAAACGAGGGTAGGTTTTAGTGCAGATGTGTGGAAGGGCACAAACACGATTTTCCAACGTCTGTATGGACATTGGAGAGACACTCAACGTCACAGTGGACGGAGAAAAAATTAATTTGGCTCATCAACATCACGACACTCAATGATGGAGGCCTTCTGAACCAACTCAACGCCTATATGGGCTGAAGAGAAAATTTTCCAGAGCTGTTCAACATCATCCCCACTCAAAATGATGGCAGCTGTACTCATTTTTACGGTATTGTGTCATTCAGGTACTCTCGCGACGCGTTTCGAACTTTCCCAAGGTTCTCATCAGGCGGATTGGAATGACTGCTGTCTCTTACTCACTCTACTGAAATGTGGTAGAGGGCGTGGTCCCCCTGGACTTTATAGTTCAGAGGGCTGGGCCCCTCCCACTACTGCAAGAACACACTGTTCAGCACTGTATGGTGCATCATAAATCGTTTTTTCACTATCAATAAATTTGTATTCAATTTTAAAATTTAATAATTATACATAAACCCTCACAAACACCAAAAGGAACACTCAAATGCAGTCTCCAGGGTCCAGAGGCAGAGGCACTGGCTTGGTTAGGGGAAATAAATACCATAAACTGTCCGAAGACAAATTCAGGTTAGGCACGGTCCGTCGTTCTACTGGCCGCTCCCCGAATACAAACACCAAAGTGAACCCAGCAATGTCCTAGAGAGACATGTATAATTATAAAATAATAAAATGGAGGGCTAACTCGCCATGTGCTAAATCCAATAGGGCTATATTGCCGAGGTTTACGCCAGAAAGGGTTAATTTTGCAGAAAAAACGAGGGTAGGTTTTAGTGCAGATGTGTGGAAGGGCACAAACACGATTTTCCAACGTCTGTATGGACATTGGAGAGACACTCAACGTCACAGTGGACGGAGAAAAAATTAATTTGGCTCATCAACATCACGACACTCAATGATGGAGGCCTTCTGAACCAACTCAACGCCTATATGGGCTGAAGAGAAAATTTTCCAGAGCTGTTCAACATCATCCCCACTCAAAATGATGGCAGCTGTACTCATTTTTACGGTATTGTGTCATTCAGGTACTCTCGCGACGCGTTTCGAACTTTCCCAAGGTTCTCATCAGGCGGATTGGAATGACTGCTGTCTCTTACTCACTCTACTGAAATGTGGTAGAGGGCGTGGTCCCCCTGGACTTTATAGTTCAGAGGGCTGGGCCCCTCCCACTACTGCAAGAACACACTGTTCAGCACTGTATGGTGCATCATAAATCGTTTTTTCACTATCAATAAATTTGTATTCAATTTTAAAATTTAATAATTATACATAAACCCTCACAAACACCAAAAGGAACACTCAAATGCAGTCTCCAGGGTCCAGAGGCAGAGGCACTGGCTTGGTTAGGGGAAATAAATACCATAAACTGTCCGAAGACAAATTCAGGTTAGGCACGGTCCGTCGTTCTACTGGCCGCTCCCCGAATACAAACACCAAAGTGAACCCAGCAATGTCCTAGAGAGACATGTATAATTATAAAATAATAAAATGGAGGGCTAACTCGCCATGTGCTAAATCCAATAGGGCTATATTGCCGAGGTTTACGCCAGAAAGGGTTAATTTTGCAGAAAAAACGAGGGTAGGTTTTAGTGCAGATGTGTGGAAGGGCACAAACACGATTTTCCAACGTCTGTATGGACATTGGAGAGACACTCAACGTCACAGTGGACGGAGAAAAAATTAATTTGGCTCATCAACATCACGACACTCAATGATGGAGGCCTTCTGAACCAACTCAACGCCTATATGGGCTGAAGAGAAAATTTTCCAGAGCTGTTCAACATCATCCCCACTCAAAATGATGGCAGCTGTACTCATTTTTACGGTATTGTGTCATTCAGGTACTCTCGCGACGCGTTTCGAACTTTCCCAAGGTTCTCATCAGGCGGATTGGAATGACTGCTGTCTCTTACTCACTCTACTGAAATGTGGTAGAGGGCGTGGTCCCCCTGGACTTTATAGTTCAGAGGGCTGGGCCCCTCCCACTACTGCAAGAACACACTGTTCAGCACTGTATGGTGCATCATAAATCGTTTTTTCACTATCAATAAATTTGTATTCAATTTTAAAATTTAATAATTATACATAAACCCTCACAAACACCAAAAGGAACACTCAAATGCAGTCTCCAGGGTCCAGAGGCAGAGGCACTGGCTTGGTTAGGGGAAATAAATACCATAAACTGTCCGAAGACAAATTCAGGTTAGGCACGGTCCGTCGTTCTACTGGCCGCTCCCCGAATACAAACACCAAAGTGAACCCAGCAATGTCCTAGAGAGACATGTATAATTATAAAATAATAAAATGGAGGGCTAACTCGCCATGTGCTAAATCCAATAGGGCTATATTGCCGAGGTTTACGCCAGAAAGGGTTAATTTTGCAGAAAAAACGAGGGTAGGTTTTAGTGCAGATGTGTGGAAGGGCACAAACACGATTTTCCAACGTCTGTATGGACATTGGAGAGACACTCAACGTCACAGTGGACGGAGAAAAAATTAATTTGGCTCATCAACATCACGACACTCAATGATGGAGGCCTTCTGAACCAACTCAACGCCTATATGGGCTGAAGAGAAAATTTTCCAGAGCTGTTCAACATCATCCCCACTCAAAATGATGGCAGCTGTACTCATTTTTACGGTATTGTGTCATTCAGGTACTCTCGCGACGCGTTTCGAACTTTCCCAAGGTTCTCATCAGGCGGATTGGAATGACTGCTGTCTCTTACTCACTCTACTGAAATGTGGTAGAGGGCGTGGTCCCCCTGGACTTTATAGTTCAGAGGGCTGGGCCCCTCCCACTACTGCAAGAACACACTGTTCAGCACTGTATGGTGCATCATAAATCGTTTTTTCACTATCAATAAATTTGTATTCAATTTTAAAATTTAATAATTATACATAAACCCTCACAAACACCAAAAGGAACACTCAAATGCAGTCTCCAGGGTCCAGAGGCAGAGGCACTGGCTTGGTTAGGGGAAATAAATACCATAAACTGTCCGAAGACAAATTCAGGTTAGGCACGGTCCGTCGTTCTACTGGCCGCTCCCCGAATACAAACACCAAAGTGAACCCAGCAATGTCCTAGAGAGACATGTATAATTATAAAATAATAAAATGGAGGGCTAACTCGCCATGTGCTAAATCCAATAGGGCTATATTGCCGAGGTTTACGCCAGAAAGGGTTAATTTTGCAGAAAAAACGAGGGTAGGTTTTAGTGCAGATGTGTGGAAGGGCACAAACACGATTTTCCAACGTCTGTATGGACATTGGAGAGACACTCAACGTCACAGTGGACGGAGAAAAAATTAATTTGGCTCATCAACATCACGACACTCAATGATGGAGGCCTTCTGAACCAACTCAACGCCTATATGGGCTGAAGAGAAAATTTTCCAGAGCTGTTCAACATCATCCCCACTCAAAATGATGGCAGCTGTACTCATTTTTACGGTATTGTGTCATTCAGGTACTCTCGCGACGCGTTTCGAACTTTCCCAAGGTTCTCATCAGGCGGATTGGAATGACTGCTGTCTCTTACTCACTCTACTGAAATGTGGTAGAGGGCGTGGTCCCCCTGGACTTTATAGTTCAGAGGGCTGGGCCCCTCCCACTACTGCAAGAACACACTGTTCAGCACTGTATGGTGCATCATAAATCGTTTTTTCACTATCAATAAATTTGTATTCAATTTTAAAATTTAATAATTATACATAAACCCTCACAAACACCAAAAGGAACACTCAAATGCAGTCTCCAGGGTCCAGAGGCAGAGGCACTGGCTTGGTTAGGGGAAATAAATACCATAAACTGTCCGAAGACAAATTCAGGTTAGGCACGGTCCGTCGTTCTACTGGCCGCTCCCCGAATACAAACACCAAAGTGAACCCAGCAATGTCCTAGAGAGACATGTATAATTATAAAATAATAAAATGGAGGGCTAACTCGCCATGTGCTAAATCCAATAGGGCTATATTGCCGAGGTTTACGCCAGAAAGGGTTAATTTTGCAGAAAAAACGAGGGTAGGTTTTAGTGCAGATGTGTGGAAGGGCACAAACACGATTTTCCAACGTCTGTATGGACATTGGAGAGACACTCAACGTCACAGTGGACGGAGAAAAAATTAATTTGGCTCATCAACATCACGACACTCAATGATGGAGGCCTTCTGAACCAACTCAACGCCTATATGGGCTGAAGAGAAAATTTTCCAGAGCTGTTCAACATCATCCCCACTCAAAATGATGGCAGCTGTACTCATTTTTACGGTATTGTGTCATTCAGGTACTCTCGCGACGCGTTTCGAACTTTCCCAAGGTTCTCATCAGGCGGATTGGAATGACTGCTGTCTCTTACTCACTCTACTGAAATGTGGTAGAGGGCGTGGTCCCCCTGGACTTTATAGTTCAGAGGGCTGGGCCCCTCCCACTACTGCAAGAACACACTGTTCAGCACTGTATGGTGCATCATAAATCGTTTTTTCACTATCAATAAATTTGTATTCAATTTTAAAATTTAATAATTATACATAAACCCTCACAAACACCAAAAGGAACACTCAAATGCAGTCTCCAGGGTCCAGAGGCAGAGGCACTGGCTTGGTTAGGGGAAATAAATACCATAAACTGTCCGAAGACAAATTCAGGTTAGGCACGGTCCGTCGTTCTACTGGCCGCTCCCCGAATACAAACACCAAAGTGAACCCAGCAATGTCCTAGAGAGACATGTATAATTATAAAATAATAAAATGGAGGGCTAACTCGCCATGTGCTAAATCCAATAGGGCTATATTGCCGAGGTTTACGCCAGAAAGGGTTAATTTTGCAGAAAAAACGAGGGTAGGTTTTAGTGCAGATGTGTGGAAGGGCACAAACACGATTTTCCAACGTCTGTATGGACATTGGAGAGACACTCAACGTCACAGTGGACGGAGAAAAAATTAATTTGGCTCATCAACATCACGACACTCAATGATGGAGGCCTTCTGAACCAACTCAACGCCTATATGGGCTGAAGAGAAAATTTTCCAGAGCTGTTCAACATCATCCCCACTCAAAATGATGGCAGCTGTACTCATTTTTACGGTATTGTGTCATTCAGGTACTCTCGCGACGCGTTTCGAACTTTCCCAAGGTTCTCATCAGGCGGATTGGAATGACTGCTGTCTCTTACTCACTCTACTGAAATGTGGTAGAGGGCGTGGTCCCCCTGGACTTTATAGTTCAGAGGGCTGGGCCCCTCCCACTACTGCAAGAACACACTGTTCAGCACTGTATGGTGCATCATAAATCGTTTTTTCACTATCAATAAATTTGTATTCAATTTTAAAATTTAATAATTATACATAAACCCTCACAAACACCAAAAGGAACACTCAAATGCAGTCTCCAGGGTCCAGAGGCAGAGGCACTGGCTTGGTTAGGGGAAATAAATACCATAAACTGTCCGAAGACAAATTCAGGTTAGGCACGGTCCGTCGTTCTACTGGCCGCTCCCCGAATACAAACACCAAAGTGAACCCAGCAATGTCCTAGAGAGACATGTATAATTATAAAATAATAAAATGGAGGGCTAACTCGCCATGTGCTAAATCCAATAGGGCTATATTGCCGAGGTTTACGCCAGAAAGGGTTAATTTTGCAGAAAAAACGAGGGTAGGTTTTAGTGCAGATGTGTGGAAGGGCACAAACACGATTTTCCAACGTCTGTATGGACATTGGAGAGACACTCAACGTCACAGTGGACGGAGAAAAAATTAATTTGGCTCATCAACATCACGACACTCAATGATGGAGGCCTTCTGAACCAACTCAACGCCTATATGGGCTGAAGAGAAAATTTTCCAGAGCTGTTCAACATCATCCCCACTCAAAATGATGGCAGCTGTACTCATTTTTACGGTATTGTGTCATTCAGGTACTCTCGCGACGCGTTTCGAACTTTCCCAAGGTTCTCATCAGGCGGATTGGAATGACTGCTGTCTCTTACTCACTCTACTGAAATGTGGTAGAGGGCGTGGTCCCCCTGGACTTTATAGTTCAGAGGGCTGGGCCCCTCCCACTACTGCAAGAACACACTGTTCAGCACTGTATGGTGCATCATAAATCGTTTTTTCACTATCAATAAATTTGTATTCAATTTTAAAATTTAATAATTATACATAAACCCTCACAAACACCAAAAGGAACACTCAAATGCAGTCTCCAGGGTCCAGAGGCAGAGGCACTGGCTTGGTTAGGGGAAATAAATACCATAAACTGTCCGAAGACAAATTCAGGTTAGGCACGGTCCGTCGTTCTACTGGCCGCTCCCCGAATACAAACACCAAAGTGAACCCAGCAATGTCCTAGAGAGACATGTATAATTATAAAATAATAAAATGGAGGGCTAACTCGCCATGTGCTAAATCCAATAGGGCTATATTGCCGAGGTTTACGCCAGAAAGGGTTAATTTTGCAGAAAAAACGAGGGTAGGTTTTAGTGCAGATGTGTGGAAGGGCACAAACACGATTTTCCAACGTCTGTATGGACATTGGAGAGACACTCAACGTCACAGTGGACGGAGAAAAAATTAATTTGGCTCATCAACATCACGACACTCAATGATGGAGGCCTTCTGAACCAACTCAACGCCTATATGGGCTGAAGAGAAAATTTTCCAGAGCTGTTCAACATCATCCCCACTCAAAATGATGGCAGCTGTACTCATTTTTACGGTATTGTGTCATTCAGGTACTCTCGCGACGCGTTTCGAACTTTCCCAAGGTTCTCATCAGGCGGATTGGAATGACTGCTGTCTCTTACTCACTCTACTGAAATGTGGTAGAGGGCGTGGTCCCCCTGGACTTTATAGTTCAGAGGGCTGGGCCCCTCCCACTACTGCAAGAACACACTGTTCAGCACTGTATGGTGCATCATAAATCGTTTTTTCACTATCAATAAATTTGTATTCAATTTTAAAATTTAATAATTATACATAAACCCTCACAAACACCAAAAGGAACACTCAAATGCAGTCTCCAGGGTCCAGAGGCAGAGGCACTGGCTTGGTTAGGGGAAATAAATACCATAAACTGTCCGAAGACAAATTCAGGTTAGGCACGGTCCGTCGTTCTACTGGCCGCTCCCCGAATACAAACACCAAAGTGAACCCAGCAATGTCCTAGAGAGACATGTATAATTATAAAATAATAAAATGGAGGGCTAACTCGCCATGTGCTAAATCCAATAGGGCTATATTGCCGAGGTTTACGCCAGAAAGGGTTAATTTTGCAGAAAAAACGAGGGTAGGTTAGGGTTAGGGTTAGGGTTAGGGTTAGGGTTAGGGTTAGGGGAAATAAATACCATAAACTGTCCGAAGACAAATTCAGGTTAGGCACGGTCCGTCGTTCTACTGGCCGCTCCCCGAATACAAACACCAAAGTGAACCCAGCAATGTCCTAGAGAGACATGTATAATTATAAAATAATAAAATGGAGGGCTAACTCGCCATGTGCTAAATCCAATAGGGCTATATTGCCGAGGTTTACGCCAGAAAGGGTTAATTTTGCAGAAAAAACGAGGGTAGGTTTTAGTGCAGATGTGTGGAAGGGCACAAACACGATTTTCCAACGTCTGTATGGACATTGGAGAGACACTCAACGTCACAGTGGACGGAGAAAAAATTAATTTGGCTCATCAACATCACGACACTCAATGATGGAGGCCTTCTGAACCAACTCAACGCCTATATGGGCTGAAGAGAAAATTTTCCAGAGCTGTTCAACATCATCCCCACTCAAAATGATGGCAGCTGTACTCATTTTTACGGTATTGTGTCATTCAGGTACTCTCGCGACGCGTTTCGAACTTTCCCAAGGTTCTCATCAGGCGGATTGGAATGACTGCTGTCTCTTACTCACTCTACTGAAATGTGGTAGAGGGCGTGGTCCCCCTGGACTTTATAGTTCAGAGGGCTGGGCCCCTCCCACTACTGCAAGAACACACTGTTCAGCACTGTATGGTGCATCATAAATCGTTTTTTCACTATCAATAAATTTGTATTCAATTTTAAAATTTAATAATTATACATAAACCCTCACAAACACCAAAAGGAACACTCAAATGCAGTCTCCAGGGTCCAGAGGCAGAGGCACTGGCTTGGTTAGGGGAAATAAATACCATAAACTGTCCGAAGACAAATTCAGGTTAGGCACGGTCCGTCGTTCTACTGGCCGCTCCCCGAATACAAACACCAAAGTGAACCCAGCAATGTCCTAGAGAGACATGTATAATTATAAAATAATAAAATGGAGGGCTAACTCGCCATGTGCTAAATCCAATAGGGCTATATTGCCGAGGTTTACGCCAGAAAGGGTTAATTTTGCAGAAAAAACGAGGGTAGGTTTTAGTGCAGATGTGTGGAAGGGCACAAACACGATTTTCCAACGTCTGTATGGACATTGGAGAGACACTCAACGTCACAGTGGACGGAGAAAAAATTAATTTGGCTCATCAACATCACGACACTCAATGATGGAGGCCTTCTGAACCAACTCAACGCCTATATGGGCTGAAGAGAAAATTTTCCAGAGCTGTTCAACATCATCCCCACTCAAAATGATGGCAGCTGTACTCATTTTTACGGTATTGTGTCATTCAGGTACTCTCGCGACGCGTTTCGAACTTTCCCAAGGTTCTCATCAGGCGGATTGGAATGACTGCTGTCTCTTACTCACTCTACTGAAATGTGGTAGAGGGCGTGGTCCCCCTGGACTTTATAGTTCAGAGGGCTGGGCCCCTCCCACTACTGCAAGAACACACTGTTCAGCACTGTATGGTGCATCATAAATCGTTTTTTCACTATCAATAAATTTGTATTCAATTTTAAAATTTAATAATTATACATAAACCCTCACAAACACCAAAAGGAACACTCAAATGCAGTCTCCAGGGTCCAGAGGCAGAGGCACTGGCTTGGTTAGGGGAAATAAATACCATAAACTGTCCGAAGACAAATTCAGGTTAGGCACGGTCCGTCGTTCTACTGGCCGCTCCCCGAATACAAACACCAAAGTGAACCCAGCAATGTCCTAGAGAGACATGTATAATTATAAAATAATAAAATGGAGGGCTAACTCGCCATGTGCTAAATCCAATAGGGCTATATTGCCGAGGTTTACGCCAGAAAGGGTTAATTTTGCAGAAAAAACGAGGGTAGGTTTTAGTGCAGATGTGTGGAAGGGCACAAACACGATTTTCCAACGTCTGTATGGACATTGGAGAGACACTCAACGTCACAGTGGACGGAGAAAAAATTAATTTGGCTCATCAACATCACGACACTCAATGATGGAGGCCTTCTGAACCAACTCAACGCCTATATGGGCTGAAGAGAAAATTTTCCAGAGCTGTTCAACATCATCCCCACTCAAAATGATGGCAGCTGTACTCATTTTTACGGTATTGTGTCATTCAGGTACTCTCGCGACGCGTTTCGAACTTTCCCAAGGTTCTCATCAGGCGGATTGGAATGACTGCTGTCTCTTACTCACTCTACTGAAATGTGGTAGAGGGCGTGGTCCCCCTGGACTTTATAGTTCAGAGGGCTGGGCCCCTCCCACTACTGCAAGAACACACTGTTCAGCACTGTATGGTGCATCATAAATCGTTTTTTCACTATCAATAAATTTGTATTCAATTTTAAAATTTAATAATTATACATAAACCCTCACAAACACCAAAAGGAACACTCAAATGCAGTCTCCAGGGTCCAGAGGCAGAGGCACTGGCTTGGTTAGGGGAAATAAATACCATAAACTGTCCGAAGACAAATTCAGGTTAGGCACGGTCCGTCGTTCTACTGGCCGCTCCCCGAATACAAACACCAAAGTGAACCCAGCAATGTCCTAGAGAGACATGTATAATTATAAAATAATAAAATGGAGGGCTAACTCGCCATGTGCTAAATCCAATAGGGCTATATTGCCGAGGTTTACGCCAGAAAGGGTTAATTTTGCAGAAAAAACGAGGGTAGGTTTTAGTGCAGATGTGTGGAAGGGCACAAACACGATTTTCCAACGTCTGTATGGACATTGGAGAGACACTCAACGTCACAGTGGACGGAGAAAAAATTAATTTGGCTCATCAACATCACGACACTCAATGATGGAGGCCTTCTGAACCAACTCAACGCCTATATGGGCTGAAGAGAAAATTTTCCAGAGCTGTTCAACATCATCCCCACTCAAAATGATGGCAGCTGTACTCATTTTTACGGTATTGTGTCATTCAGGTACTCTCGCGACGCGTTTCGAACTTTCCCAAGGTTCTCATCAGGCGGATTGGAATGACTGCTGTCTCTTACTCACTCTACTGAAATGTGGTAGAGGGCGTGGTCCCCCTGGACTTTATAGTTCAGAGGGCTGGGCCCCTCCCACTACTGCAAGAACACACTGTTCAGCACTGTATGGTGCATCATAAATCGTTTTTTCACTATCAATAAATTTGTATTCAATTTTAAAATTTAATAATTATACATAAACACTCACAAACACCAAAAGGAACACTCAAATGCAGTCTCCAGGGTCCAGAGGCAGAGGCACTGGCTTGGTTAGGGGAAATAAATACCATAAACTGTCCGAAGACAAATTCAGGTTAGGCACGGTCCGTCGTTCTACTGGCCGCTCCCCGAATACAAACACCAAAGTGAACCCAGCAATGTCCTAGAGAGACATGTATAATTATAAAATAATAAAATGGAGGGCTAACTCGCCATGTGCTAAATCCAATAGGGCTATATTGCCGAGGTTTACGCCAGAAAGGGTTAATTTTGCAGAAAAAACGAGGGTAGGTTTTAGTGCAGATGTGTGGAAGGGCACAAACACGATTTTCCAACGTCTGTATGGACATTGGAGAGACACTCAACGTCACAGTGGACGGAGAAAAAATTAATTTGGTTAGGGTTAGGGTTAGGGTTAGGTTAGGGTTAGGGTTAGGTTTTTTGAGGATATTACAACAGCCCTTCCCCCTCCTGGTTTTTCAAAAGGGTTCCGGGACTGAGGAAGTGCACTGGCCGACGCTTGTCTGACTACCTGTCGGGTTAGCTCTTCGGGACTATAATAGGAAAAGTCTGTTTCCCCTGTGGGTATCGAATCACTGTGCTTTCGTGATTCCTGCTGTTTGATTGAGTATGGACCCTATTACACTTGGACAAGGGCCCTACTCAATCCAAAAGGTTAAGCTTGAATCCTAGAGTAAGAGTAGATTAAGGCATAGAACTGATTTCACCCTAGTGTTTAGACCAGCTAGGTTTGTATTCCATAGAACTACTATGGGTAAGTTTTACTCTGGGTAAGTTTAGAGTAAGAGTAGATTAAATCATAGCACCAATTTCGCCATAGTGTTTAAACCAAAAGAGAAGGTGTGAGCTTTAAATCCAAAGCTTCCTTCTTCCTACTCCCACAAGAAATGGATGAGGGAAATATTTCAAGACACTCTCTTCAGTGATGTACCTCAGGTTCATTGGATGTTTCGGCCCTTTACACACCAGACACCCTCCCCTGAGGCGGCCCATCCTGGATGATCAGTCCAGGACGAGTGTCTCATGGCCAATTGCTAATCGAGCTCGACCAGATCCTTCAAGACACTGTGGTTGGGTTCTGGTAACAGGATTATTACTGATACGATCAGGCTATCTTCTGAATCGGAAACTCTTACCAGGTAAGAAAACGTGACCCCTTTTTTCTTTTTCTTTTTCTTATGTGGATCAACGACACTAAACCAGACATTCCTTCTTTTACAGGGCCACCGCTGACAAGGCTGACTCTTGAAATCGAAAAACATCTCACGGGTCAGAAGAACATAACACTCTCTGGATCACTTTCCAAATCCCTCTCAACAGTGCCGACTACCGAATCCGAACTACCAGGTAAGATCACCGGAAAACGTGAAGTCTGCACTCTAACTTCACAAAACGTTCCCCTGGCTCTTCACCTGGTCAAAAGAAAACTCACAATGTTGCGGGCATCGAGACTGGGAGTCAAGACTCACCAGACCGACATCATCCCATTACAGGACAACCGCTGGCAGTGCCGACTCCTGAATTGGAGCTTCCAGGTAAGAGATCCCATTCCTCTTATTCTCAGGACGACCACTCTTTTGACAGTGCTGACTATCGAATCAGAGCTACCAGGTAAGATCCCCAGAAAACGAGAACTCTGCACTCTAACTTCACAAAACGTTCTCCTGGCTCTTCACCTGGTCAAAAGAAAACTCACAATGTTGCGGGCATAGGTAGGAGATCCCATTCCTCTTATTCTCAGGACGACCACTCTTTTGACAGTGCTGACTATCGAATCAGAGCTACCAGGTAAGATCCCCAGAAAACGAGAAGTCTGCATTCTAACTTCACAAAACGTTCCCCAAGCTCTTCACCTGGTCAAAAGAAAACTCACACAATGTTGCGGGCATCGAGACTGGCGGATGCGGTGCATCAGGCTTCTACCAGTCCTTTGCCCTAAGAGTCAAGACTCACCAGACCGACATCATCCCATTACAGGACAACCGCTGGCAGTGCCGACTCCTGAATTGGAGCTTCCAGGTAAGAGATCCCATTCCTCTTATTCTCAGGACGACTACTCTTTTGACAGTGCTGACTATCGAATCAGAGCTACCAGGTAAGATCCCCGGAAAACGAGAAGTCTGCACTCTAACTTCACCAAACGTTCCCCAAGCTCTTCACCTGGTCAAAAGAAAACTCACAATGTTGCGGGCATCGAGACTGGCGGATGCGATGCATCAGGCTTCTACCAGTCCTTCGCCCTAAGAGTCAGAACTAACCAGACCGACATCATCCCATTACAGGACAACCGCTGGCAGTACCGACTCCTGAATTGGAGTTTCCAGGTAAGAAATCCCATCCCTCTACCGTAACCGATACCACAATCAGTGTGTGAGTATGTTGTTGCAAGATGTACCGTTGCATGGAGGGTGCTGACCACCCATAGAAAATTGGGCACCATTTAAGACCTGTTCGCCCCAGGCCACCTTCCCTGCGTGCTGTCCAAGTGGACCCAGGGGGGCTGGATACTTACCGCCTTCCCAAGTAACCCTTTGTTAACACCGCAAGGTATCCAGGTTACTCGAAAAAGGCCTGCGAGAAATGGTCTACTTCCTCTGGGCCCTATGTCAGCCCTGCTGACTTTAACCAAGGAAGTCTTGTCCAGGAAGTCCCCAAATAGCAACAATTGTTGCCAGGTTCTTCTAATTCCACAGACAAGACCTCCTAAATCTACTCCATATCGAAGGTCGAGATTGGCGGATGGACATATTTGTACACCAAGCTTCTACCAACCTCTCTCCTCGAGAGTAGAACGGACTGAACAGAAATAATCCTTACCAAAAAGGATGAAATCATCAGCCGCAGATACCACCAGGTGGCACCACTCCCCTGTATGCTTTTTTGACGCGGCTACCTCCCCCACGGTGAGAATTTTTTTAAAAAAATGTTAACTCCTACTCCGACCGACTTCGCTCCGCTCGTTTTCGAAAGAAAAAGGAAAGAAACCATTTCTCCATTCTTTAAAATGTTACTTTAAAGACCAAAACATTAACATCCCCAATTTCGAGATTTCCTTGAAAAAACGATTTTTCCAAACAAAGCTAAATTCGGACTCCGATATAATTTAACCGAATTCCACAGGGCTACTATGAGCAGGGTTAAGAAAAGAGCCGGTGTAAGCTTAAGTCCCCATTAATTCAACCGAACTCCACAAGGCTACTCTGGGTAGAATTAGGGAAAGAACCGGTGTGAGTTTAGGTCTCCAT
>JAPDVR010000030.1:0-2500 GCA_026230005.1 Gila orcuttii
ATTTAAAAGGTTAGACCATTAGTGTTTTTAATCAAAAAAGCTTACAGCACCTGGTATTCCCAGGCGGTCTCCCATCCAAGTACTAACCAGGCCCGACCCTGCTTAGCTTCCGAGATCAGACGAGATCGGGCGTGACCAAGGTGGTATGGCCGTAAGCGAAAACTGCTGCCAAAACTGGGCTATTTAAAAGGTTAGACCATTAGTGAAGAAAACTAAGAAGAATTTTTGAAAAAACTCAAACTCTTTCAGGCTTTCTGAAAAATCTCAGAGACTTTTTGAAGAAACTCAGGGACTCTTTTTTTTTTTTTTATCAAAAAGCTTACAGCACCTGGTATTCCCAGGCGGTCTCCCATCCAAGTACTAACCAGGCCCGACCCTGCTTAGCTTCCGAGATCAGACGAGATCGGGCGTGACCAAGGTGGTATGGCCGTAAGCGAAAACTGCTGCCAAAATTGGGCTATTTAAAAGGTTAGACCATTAGTGAAGAAAACTAAGAAGAATTTTTGAAAAAACTCAAAATCTTTCAGGCTTTCTGAAAAATCTCAGAGACTTTTTGAAGAAACTCAGGGACTCTTTTTTTTTTTTTTTATCAAAAAAGCTTACAGCACCTGGTATTCCCAGGCGGTCTCCCATCCAAGTACTAACCAGGCCCGACCCTGCTTAGCTTCCGAGATCAGACGAGATCGGGCGTGACCAAGGTGGTATGGCCGTAAGCGAAAACTGCTGCCAAAATTGGGCTATTTAAAAGGTTAGACCATTAGTGAAGAAAACTAAGAAGAATTTTTGAAAAAACTCAAACTCTTTCAGGCTTTCTGAAAAATCTCAGACACTTTTTGAAGAAACTCAGGGACTCTTTTTTTTTTTTTTTAATCAAAAAAGCTTACAGCACCTGGTATTCCCAGGCGGTCTCCCATCCAAGTACTAACCAGGCCCGACCCTGCTTAGCTTCCGAGATCAGACGAGATCGGGCGTGACCAAGGTGGTATGGCCGTAAGCGAAAACTGCTGCCAAAATTGGGCTATTTAAAAGGTTAGACCATTAGTGTTTTTAATCAAAAAAGCTTACAGCACCTGGTATTCCCAGGCGGTCTCCCATACAAGTACTAACCAGGCCCGACCCTGCTTAGCTTCCGAGATCAGACGAGATCGGGCGTGACCAAGGTGGTATGGCCGTAAGCGAAAACTGCTGCCAAAACTGGGCTATTTAAAAGGTTAGACCATTAGTGAAGAAAACTAAGAAGAATTTTTGAAAAAACTCAAACTCTTTCAGGCTTTCTGAAAAATCTCAGAGACTTTTTGAAGAAACTCAGGGACTCTTTTTTTTTTTTTTAATCAAAAAGCTTACAGCACCTGGTATTCCCAGGCGGTCTCCCATCCAAGTACTAACCAGGCCCGACCCTGCTTAGCTTCCGAGATCAGACGAGATCGGGCGTGACCAAGGTGGTATGGCCGTAAGCGAAAACTGCTGCCAAAATTGGGCTATTTAAAAGGTTAGACCATTAGTGAAGAAAACTAAGAAAAATTTTTGAAAAAACTCAAACTCTTTCAGGCTTTCTGAAAAATCTCAGAGACTTTTTGAAGAAACTCAGGGACTCTTTTTTTTTTTTTTTTTTTTTAATCAAAAAAGCTTACAGCACCTGGTATTCCCAGGCGGTCTCCCATCCAAGTACTAACCAGGCCCGACCCTGCTTAGCTTCCGAGATCAGACGAGATCGGGCGTGACCAAGGTGGTATGGCCGTAAGCGAAAACTGCTGCCAAAATTGGGCTATTTAAAAGGTTAGACCATTAGTGTTTTTAATCAAAAAAGCTTACAGCACCTGGTATTCCCAGGCGGTCTCCCATCCAAGTACTAACCAGGCCCGACCCTGCTTAGCTTCCGAGATCAGACGAGATCGGGCGTGACCAAGGTGGTATGGCCGTAAGCGAAAACTGCTGCCAAAACTGGGCTATTTAAAAGGTTAGACCATTAGTGAAGAAAACTAAGAAGAATTTTTGAAAAAACTCAAACTCTTTCAGGCTTTCTGAAAAATCTCAGAGACTTTTTGAAGAAACTCAGGGACTCTTTTTTTTTTTTTTTATCAAAAAGCTTACAGCACCTGGTATTCCCAGGCGGTCTCCCATCCAAGTACTAACCAGGCCCGACCCTGCTTAGCTTCCGAGATCAGACGAGATCGGGCGTGACCAAGGTGGTATGGCCGTAAGCGAAAACTGCTGCCAAAATTGGGCTATTTAAAAGGTTAGACCATTAGTGAAGAAAACTAAGAAGAATTTTTGAAAAAACTCAAACTCTTTCAGGCTTTCTGAAAAATCTCAGAGACTTTTTGAAGAAACTCAGGGACTCTTTTTTTTTTTTTTTTTTTTTAATCAAAAAAGCTTACAGCACCTGGTATTCCCAGGCGGTCTCCCATCCAAGTACTAACCAGGCCCGACCCTGCTTAGCTTCCGAGATCAGACGAGATCGGGCGTGACCAAGGTGGTATGGCCGTAAGCGAAAACTGCT
>JAPDVR010000030.1:52500-57500 GCA_026230005.1 Gila orcuttii
AGTAAAATTATAGATATTTCTTTTTTCTTTTGTTTCATAATATTCCTCCTTCTCCATATAGCATATCTTGCAAGTGTTAACATAAAGTTAAGAGCATACTTATTTTTGGCCCTTCCATCAAACCCAAACAAAAGCAATACATCCCATTCTTCCAGTGTAATCGTGTCATCATACAACAAATCGCATACCATCTTTTTTAACATTTTTAAAAAATCACTTAATTTTCCGCATTTCAAAAATAAATGCAAAACACCTTCCTTTTTCTCCAAACACACTTTACACAATTCATCTTGTGCTAACCTACTTTTACATAAAATCATTTCCGTCATCATGCAATTGTGTCTTAATAAAAAATCAAAATTTTCCAAAACCGGGCTTTTAAAATTCACTCTTACACTTTTCCATATTTTCGAAGCATCGAACTTGTCAAATAACTTCTCCCAATATTCTATCGCTTTAGGTTTTACAAAAACAGACTTACATAAACAGGTATAGAACATCTTGACCACACAATCGTTTAAAACAGTCTTATCATCCCCCACTTTCAAAAAAACCTTTGGTTTTTCATTCTCACATTCTTTTTTTTCTTCAATTTCTTTTATCCAATATTCTGGCAATGCTAACTTTAATTTTGTATATTGTTCTTCAATTTTCCTTTTGTCTTCTATATCTTCCATTTCCTCCAGAGAGTCAATTATTGCTTGTGTAGGTAAAAATCCAGGTTTCACTTCATAAAATATATCTTTAACTTGTCTAAAACCTACTGCAAACCAATTCCTATAAAACATTTGTTTTTTGCCTTTATTATTTTGATTTAAAAACAGGGGTTGCTGTAAATACTGTTTTCTCCCCTCAATCTCTACATACAGATTATCATAAAACGCCTTCCAGGCTCTCAAAAGCTCTTTATAAAACTCCGGTATATTCCCTATCATATTATCCTTAAAAGCCATCCATAAAAAATCATCTCCCATTTTCCCACACTTATTAATAAAGTAACTCATAACACTTTTCCACGGGATATCTTCTTCGTTTAAAAACTTTTTAACCGTTTTAATCCTCATGCTTTTCATTCTCAACCATGGATCTATAAGTCCTAATCCTCCATCTTCCACCTTTCCGATGATTGTATAATATGCAATTTTAGATGGCTTTCCATCCCAAAGAAACTTTAAAACCGTAGCTTTTATTCTCTTGTATACCCATTCTGGTAAACAAACCACACTTAAAACGTACCACATTTTAGAGAGAAAAAGAGAATTTAAGACAAGCACCTTCCCTTTTAGGAACAATACTCTCTGTTTCCAAAAATTTAATCTTTTTTCCATTTTATTCACAACTTCATCCCAATTTATTTCTCTATTTATAATCTCATCATATCCAAGCGTAATGCCTAAATTTTTATGTTGCTTTTTTGTTCTTTGAAGCACCAATTTCTTTGTGGAACTTCCACTTTTCCAATCTTCATATATTCAGTTTTTTCCTTATTTACTTTTGCACCTGAACCCCGACAGTATTTATCAAAAATTCCCATAGCTTTTTCAACACTATTGTAATCTTTTAAAAACAAAGTGGTATCATCCGCATACTGGAAAATCTTTTGTTCCGTTTCATTTCCTTCTATTAAAATGCCCTTTATTTCTTTTTCTCCCATTATCGCTAAACCTAACGGTTCAGCTACTAATGTATATAGTAAAGCTGACAAGGGGCATCCTTGCCTTATGGATCTAGAGATTTCTACGTAATCTGTTAAAAAACCATTTATTTTAAGACAACTAAAAATATCTGTATAAAAACATTTCATCCACTTTATAAAATTATTCCCAAAACCAAATCGTTTAATCAAATCAAATAAATATTTATGTTCCACCCTATCAAATGCCTTTTCTAGATCTATGTTGAATAAAAAACCATCACCCTTTTTCTCTTTCATATAGCAAATTAAGTCTCTAATGCTCATCACCGTGTCAGCTATGTCCCTTCCTAATACACTGTACGCTTGGTTGGTTGTGACGATATGAGGAAGTACTCTTTTAAGCCTATTAGCTAAGATCTTTGCTAATATTTTATAGTCAGTGTTAAGCATACTTAATGGTCTATAATTTCGCAAATCATCTTTATTCCCTTTCTTTTTATAAATGATCTTAATCATTCCTTTTTTCATACTCTCACTCAATTGTCCGTTCTGAAAGATAACTAAGAAGAGATCTCTCAAAATCGGTATTAAAACATCTTTAAAAGCCTTATAAAATTCTGATGATAAACCATCTAGACCAGGACTTTTCCCATTACTTAATTGCATTATAGCTTCATTTATCTCCTCTTCTGTTATGTCTGTATCACACATTTTTTTATCATCTTCTTTTACTTTCACTTTAATTTGATTTAACAAGAATTCTTCATCTTCCTCATTAACTCCTTCTGTTCTAAATAAAACACCATAAAAATCCTGTACCGCTTTTAAAACCCCTTCTTTATCTTTTATGTTTTTACCTTCCAATGAAACGTTCTTTATTAAATCAGCTTTTTGTCTAGTCTTTTCTACTTCGTAAAAAAACTTTGTACTTCTTTCTCCTTCCACCGTATTTCTTATCTTGCTTCTTATTCTAGCACCTGCACATTTATCCTCTTCCATTTTTTTAAAATGATCTTCTAGTACTACTATTTTCCTAATGTCCATGTTTCCTTCAGTTACCTTTTTCATTTCATTTTCCCATTCTTTATTTAATTCTCTTTCTTTAGCTCTTTTTGCTTTCTGTATTTTCTTAGAGCATTCTATAGATAATCTTTTAATGTCTAATTTTATATTGTCCCACCACACACATATTGCTTCATCATATAAAACATCATCTACACTATTAATAATTAAATTTTCCATTTCCATTTTATAAATATCATTCTTTAAGAGTTCTGTGTTAACCACCCATACACCTGGTCCTCTTTCCACTCCACTGAAATCCATCATTACGTATAAAAAATCATGGTCACTCCCACTATACATTTTATAAAAAACTCTTGAAATAAAATGCTCAAATCTTCTGTCACATAAAAGAAAATCTATTCTACTTTGTTTTAAACTGTTATTCACCCACTGTCTTCTTGAATATTCTCTCTTAACTGTGTTTCTATCTCTCCATACATCTACTAATTTGTGTTTTTCCATCATACATTTCAATTCTTTTCTTCCAACATCAGCTCTGTACACCATATGTTCTTCAACATCTTTCCGTTCTAAAACAGTATTAAAATCTCCTATAACAATGACATTCTTCCATCCATTGATTAAAATACTCAATTCTTTAAAAAAAGTAACTCTTTCTGCATCTTCATTTGGAGCATGTATGTTGCATATTGTTATTTCCTCCCCCCTATCCATGATTTTGACAGTTAAAATCCTTCCATGGTTATCTTTAAATAGAACATTTGTTGATTCTACTACTCCCCTTCTAATGAGTATCGCCAGACCTTTTTTCTTTTTTACATCATTACTATACCATATTTCTCCATCCCAACATTTTTTTAAATCATCTAGTATTGTTTCATTCCATCCAGTCTCTTGAATACATATAATATCACTTTGTTTTGTTAAAGTAATCACATTTTCAAACTTCCATTTGAATGACAACCCTCTAACATTAATCGAGACCAAACATAAATGACTCATAATGAAATAAAAAAAAATAATAAAAAAATAAAATAAATAAATAAATAAATAAAATTAAAAAAAAAAACACAAACCAAGAACAACCCATAATCCATATGTGGTCTCTCTTAAGATCTACAAATATATATCTACTTTATCATCATTTATCCTTGTTCTGTTCTTCTCTTCTTAACTTTTGTTTCTTTAATACTTGTTCAATATTTATTTGCACTACTGTACTTTTACGTCTTTTGCTCATAATGTCCAATGTTCTATTTTCCAACCCAATTTCCTCATCTCTTACCTCCTCTTTATTCCGCCCATCTTCAATTTCACTCAGTGTTACACCTTCCGTCTCTTCAATTTGTCCATCACCAACAATAGAGTGTTGTATCTCAGTCTCTGCCGTATACTCTTCCATTTCTTTATCTCCATTGTCCTCTCTCCTCATGCATTCCTCCTTTTCTTGTTGACATAAATCCTCAAAAATTCCATTCACCTCCTGGATGTCGTCTTTCCTTCTACAACTGCTTGTCTCCTCCATTTGGTCCTGCACCTCTGTCTCCATTTCTGAATTACCCTCCTCTTCAGATTCACATGTGCACCTCATCCATGTCTTTTCACAGCTTTGGCACCGCGGGGCTTGGCAGTCCCGCGCGAAATGCCCCTGTTCCAGACAATCTCTGCAGATATATTTAGGACAGTCTTTTTTTTCATGATCTGTGCTTGCACATAATCTGCAAGTCTTAAGTTGGTTATCATGAATTACTCTGAAGAATTTCGGTCCTTCCTCCGTATCAAACTTCACATTATATGGCAAAGTCACAATGTCCTGTGGAAATTTTACCCTTAAGAACCTCGTTCCATCTGCCACAGTAGTGCCCGGATAATATCTCCTTCTTAACGGAAGAATAGGATTTACTCCCCAATCCACCAGCTTCTGAATTATTTCATCATCTTTTATGTAGTTGGGCAAATGCAAAAAAGAGACCATTCTTTCAATTTCACATAGTTTTTTGATCTTACAGAATTGTCCATCAACCAGTAATCCATCCCTTAGCTTGTCACACTCCATCTGATTTTCCATTGTTAGTTCATAGTCAAAATTACTTTTTTTCCTCAGTCCATACAGTTTTCCAATTCCAGTCTTGTCTTCCACAGCCTTTATTATCATCATCACGGATATTTTCTCTGGATCATTAACAGTCATCGTTAGTGTTGCTTCTTTTTTGTAGTCTCTCTGATATTTCGATTGGCTTTTTATCTGTTTGATTGTCTCATTTCTTTGACCTTCTTCTCGTCTTCCATCCATATAATTCCTTGATTGTTTACCTTGACTTTTTTGTAGTTCTTCTGT
>JAPDVR010000030.1:125000-127500 GCA_026230005.1 Gila orcuttii
TTTTTCGTCTTTCCCTATTAAAACACCTAAGATCTTTATTTCATTTGATTCTTTAAACTTAAAATCATTTGCTAAAACACTCGCCCCTCCAAATCTCATATATACTGTTTTCTCTTCATTTATCTTGCTCCCTGATCCCCTACAAAACGTCTGTACCACTTCCATTGCTTTTTTAACACTCTTTATATCCTTGACTATTATTGTTGTATCGTCTGCGTATTGAAATATGTTTTCATTTTCCCCACTCTCTTCAATGTCTATCCCTCTTATTTCTTTATCTCTTTTAACAGCTAATCCCAAAGGTTCTGCAACTAGTGAATATAAAAGTGCTGATAGTGGACATCCTTGTCTTATTGATCTAGTTAATTTAAAACATTCTGTTAAAAAACCATTACATTTTACTCTTGTTATTGCTCCTTTATATAAAATTTTAATCCATTTGATAAAACTTTCCCCAAACCCATACCCACTTAAAATCTCAAATAAATAATCATGCTCTACTCTGTCAAAGGCCTTTTCAAAATCCAAACTAATAACATATCCACCCCTGTTTTTTTCTTTCATATACCTTATTCTATCTATTATACTCATTGTTGTGTCTGCTATATCCTTCCCTTTCACTCCATATACTTGATTTGTTTTGATTATGGTTGGCATTACCTCTTTCAATCTGTTGGCTAAAACTTTTGTTAAAATTTTCAAATCTGTATTCAGCATTGTAATTGGTCTATAATTTTTTAAGTCTACTTTTTCTCCTTTTCTTTTATATATCAACTTAATTATTCCCATCCCCATTCTCTGATTCATTTCTTCTTTCTTAAAAATCTCTTCATATACTTCTTTTAAAATACCGGTTAAAAAATCCTTAAAGTTTATGTAAAATTCATTCCCTAAACCATCAATACCTGGGCTTTTCCTTTTATTCAGTTCACTTATTGCTCTTCTTATCTCCTCTTCTCTTATCTCTAGGTCACACTCTTTTTTGTCATCCTCTCCTACTTTTGTCTTTAATTGTTTCAATAATTCTAGTTTTTCTT
This sequence comes from Gila orcuttii, assembly GCA_026230005.1. Taxonomy (NCBI): domain Eukaryota; kingdom Metazoa; phylum Chordata; class Actinopteri; order Cypriniformes; family Leuciscidae; genus Gila; species Gila orcuttii. The sequence continues at coordinate 126,038 of JAPDVR010000030.1, forward strand.
CATCTTTTACTCCTTCTGCTTTAAATAGCTTTTCATAATATGCTTTTATTGCTTTTAATATCTCCTCATTTGTTTCCACTATCTCTCCATCTTCCCTTTGTATTCCTTTAATTGTTTGTGACATTCCCCTTCTTCTTTCCAAGTCAAAAAAAAACTTAGTACATTTCTCTCCTTCTACTGTGTACTTTGCTTTGCTTCTTAATCGTGCCCCGTTATATTTCTTCTCTTCTATTTCTTTCAATTTTCCCTCTATTTCTTTTACTTTTTGTAGATCTTTTTCCTTCATATTCAATTCCATTTCTAGTTGTTCTCTTATTCCTCTTTCCTTATCCTTTTTGCATCTTTGAATTATCCCACAATATTTTATGGTAAACTTTTTGATTAAATGCTTCACATTTTCCCACCATATTCTTTTGTCTTCCATGTACATTCCATTTTCTTTTTCCTTTTCAATGATTTCTTTTATACTTAAAACATAATCTTCATTCTTTAAAACCTCTGTGTTTAAAACCCATACTCCCGGCCCTTTTTTCATTGTACTCCAGTCTATTTGTATAAAAATTGGCTTATGATCACTTAAGCTTGTTTCTTCATATTTTATTTTTCCGATAAAACCCTCTATATTTCTGCTACATAAAATAAAATCTATTCTTGTTTTACACATAAAATTTCCAACCAATTGTCTCCTCGAATATTCTTTTTTCTTTTCATTTCTTTCTCTCCATATATCAATCATATTATTTTCTTCCATTAGCACTTTCAATTCTTTCCTTCCTTGATCCGCTTTAAAAACCATTCCCTCTGCCATTTCTAATTTACTAAAAACCGTGTTAAAATCACCCAACATAATAACTTCTTTGTGCTTTTTAAGAAAATCCCTTAATCCATTAAAATACCCTTTCTTTTCTTTCTCTTCTGTAGGAGCGTGTACATTTGCTACAATTACTTTCTTCTCTTCATACTCCATTTCCACCGCTATACATTTCCCATCATTATCCTTATACACTGTTTTACATGTTACACCTCTGTTTTCTTTTATTAAAACTGCCACTCCTCTGCCCATTCTACCATCCCCGTTGCTAAATAAAATTTCCCCATTCCATCTTTTCCTCATTTCACTTATAACCCCTTCTCTCCAGTTAGTTTCTTGTAAAAAAATCACATCCTCTCCTTTACACATTTGTTTTACTTTTTCAAATTTGCTTACGTCTAAAAGTCCTCTAGCGTTAAAAGTAACAATTCTTAAAAGCATGAAAACTATTAAAACATTGATAAAACCCATCATGTCATTTCATTCTCCTCCAGATCCTTTAACACATCATACTTATTCCCAGTCTCAATTGAGTTCTCTTTAAGCGTTTTTTTCCTAGCAGTCTCTAAATTGGGCGTTACCTTCATTGATCTTCTTCTTTTTGTTGACTTCAGTTGTTTATCTTCCTCTTCATTTCCCCCTTCACTTTCCT
>JAPDVR010000030.1:170000-177500 GCA_026230005.1 Gila orcuttii
TTAAAAGGTTAGACCATTAGTGTTTTTAATCAAAAAAGCTTACAGCACCTGGTATTCCCAGGCGGTCTCCCATCCAAGTACTAACCAGGCCCGACCCTGCTTAGCTTCCGAGATCAGATGAGATCGGGCGTGACCAAGGTGGTATGGCCGTAAGCGAAAACTGCTGCCAAAATTGGGCTATTTAAAAGGTTAGACCATTAGTGTTTTTAATCAAAAAAGCTTACAGCACCTGGTATTCCCAGGCGGTCTCCCATACAAGTACTAACCAGGCCCGACCCTGCTTAGCTTCCGAGATCAGACGAGATCGGGCGTGACCAAGGTGGTATGGCCGTAAGCGAAAACTGCTGCCAAAACTGGGCTATTTAAAAGGTTAGACCATTAGTGAAGAAAACTAAGAAGAATTTTTGAAAAAACTCAAACTCTTTCAGGCTTTCTGAAAAATCTCAGAGACTTTTTGAAGAAACTCAGGGACTCTTTTTTTTTTTTTTATCAAAAAGCTTACAGCACCTGGTATTCCCAGGCTGTCTCCCATCCAAGTACTAACCAGGCCCGACCCTGCTTAGCTTCCGAGATCAGACGAGATCGGGCGTGACCAAGGTGGTATGGCCGTAAGCGAAAACTGCTGCCAAAATTGGGCTATTTAAAAGGTTAGACCATTAGTGTTTTTAATCAAAAAAGCTTACAGCACCTGGTATTCCCAGGCGGTCTCCCATCCAAGTACTAACCAGGCCCGACCCTGCTTAGCTTCCGAGATCAGACGAGATCGGGCGTGACCAAGGTGGTATGGCCGTAAGCGAAAACTGCGGCCAAAATTGGGCTATTTAAAAGGTTAGACCATTAGTGTTTTTAATCAAAAAAGCTTACAGCACCTGGTATTCCCAGGCGGTCTCCCATCCAAGTACTAACCAGGCCCGACCCTGCTTAGCTTCCGAGATCAGACGAGATCGGGCGTGACCAAGGTGGTATGGCCGTAAGCGAAAACTGCTGCCAAAACTGGGCTATTTAAAAGGTTAGACCATTAGTGAAGAAAACTAAGAAGAATTTTTGAAAAAACTCAAACTCTTTCAGGCTTTCTGAAAAATCTCAGAGACTTTTTGAAGAAACTCAGGGACTCTTTTTTTTTTTTTTATCAAAAAGCTTACAGCACCTGGTATTCCCAGGCGGTCTCCCATCCAAGTACTAACCAGGCCCGACCCTGCTTAGCTTCCGAGATCAGACGAGATCGGGCGTGACCAAGGTGGTATGGCCGTAAGCGAAAACTGCTGCCAAAATTGGGCTATTTAAAAGGTTAGACCATTAGTGAAGAAAACTAAGAAGAATTTTTGAAAAAACTCAAACTCTTTCAGGCTTTCTGAAAAATCTCAGAGACTTTTTGAAGAAACTCAGGGACTCTTTTTTTTTTTTTTTTATCAAAAAAGCTTACAGCACCTGGTATTCCCAGGCGGTCTCCCATCCAAGTACTAACCAGGCCCGACCCTGCTTAGCTTCCGAGATCAGACGAGATCGGGCGTGACCAAGGTGGTATGGCCGTAAGCGAAAACTGCTGCCAAAATTGGGCTATTTAAAAGGTTAGACCATTAGTGTTTTTAATCAAAAAAGCTTACAGCACCTGGTATTCCCAGGCGGTCTCCCATCCAAGTACTAACCAGGCCCGACCCTGCTTAGCTTCCGAGATCAGACGAGATCGGGCGTGACCAAGGTGGTATGGCCGTAAGCGAAAACTGCGGCCAAAATTGGGCTATTTAAAAGGTTAGACCATTAGTGTTTTTAATCAAAAAAGCTTACAGCACCTGGTATTCCCAGGCGGTCTCCCATCCAAGTACTAACCAGGCCCGACCCTGCTTAGCTTCCGAGATCAGACGAGATCGGGCGTGACCAAGGTGGTATGGCCGTAAGCGAAAACTGCTGCCAAAATTGGGCTATTTAAAAGGTTAGACCATTAGTGTTTTTAATCAAAAAAGCTTACAGCACCTGGTATTCCCAGGCGGTCTCCCATCCAAGTACTAACCAGGCCCGACCCTGCTTAGCTTCCGAGATCAGACGAGATCGGGCGTGACCAAGGTGGTATGGCCGTAAGCGAAAACTGCTGCCAAAATTGGGCTATTTAAAAGGTTAGACCATTAGTGTTTTTAATCAAAAAAGCTTACAGCACCTGGTATTCCCAGGCGGTCTCCCATCCAAGTACTAACCAGGCCCGACCCTGCTTTGCTTCCGAGATCAGACGAGATCGGGCGTGACCAAGGTGGTATGGCCGTAAGCGAAAACTGCTGCCAAAACTGGGCTATTTAAAAGGTTAGACCATTAGTGAAGAAAACTAAGAAGAATTTTTGAAAAAACTCAAACTCTTTCAGGCTTTCTGAAAAATCTCAGAGACTTTTTGAAGAAACTCAGGGACTCTTTTTTTTTTTTTTTTATCAAAAAGCTTCCAGCACCTGGTATTCCCAGGCGGTCTCCCATCCAAGTACTAACCAGGCCCGACCCTGCTTAGCTTCCGAGATCAGACGAGATCGGGCGTGACTTTTTTTTTTTTTTTTTTTATTGAAATTTTTCCAATGCAAAAAATACATCATTACTTTCATCACTTTCAATACATCCTTTTACAATTCAAATACTCAGTACAATATACTTAAGCTTAAAATGCTGTTAAAAAATTAAGAAATAAAATTCAATTTAAAGTAAAAGTAAAACTTAAAAATCCAGATCACTTCCAGGTACATTCCATTCTAAATCTTTTAAAACTTTAGAAATCCTTGGAGTAAAAATTACATAAAAGCTTTGCAACATGTTTTCATACTTAAAATACCAATACAGTCCTTCAATATATCTTTCTGTTTTCTTTTTAAGAACATTCCAAACATCAAGCACCACTTTTTCTTTTTTGGCCACATTTCTTCTTTCCCATACTGCATTTTTTATCAACATTACTAACAGGTTCACAAACTTTTTACTTTGACAATTTCCCTCCCATCCAAACATCACTATCCTCTTCCATTCTATTACCTCTTCATCCCAGTCCTCAATTAATTCTTTTATCATCTTTTTGCATTTTCTGTAAAAGCCCTCCAACTCTTTACAGTATAAAAACAAGTGTAAAATTCCTTCATCTTCGTCTTTGCATACCTTACATGTTGCATTCTGTTCCATTCCAATCTTAGTTAAAATACAGTCTGTAAAAATTGCTTTGTGCCTTATTAAATACTTTAAACATTCCAGTTTGGTTTCCACAATCTTTCCCCTCGTATTTCTCCATATACTTCCTTTTTTCAGATCTTTAAATCTCTGTACCCAAAAATTGTTAGCAACTGGTTCTTTAAAAACACCATCTCTAAAATAACAATAAAACTGTTTCACATTACACTCCTTAAAATTACATAGTTTCCCTTTCAGTCTGACATAAATGTCTTTCTCTTCCTTCCATTCCTCCATGTTTTCTATTCTTTTAATCCATTCCTTCGGTATTGCGTTTTTGATAATTTCGTATTTATTTTCTATTTCTCTTTCGCTGCATTCCTCTTTTGCTTCCTCCATTGCATCCTTTATAAATTGTGATGGTAAAAACCCTTCTTTAAATTCATACAAAACATCTCTTACCCTTGTTATTCCCACCTCCATCCATTTTTTAAAAAAGATCTCTTTCCCATCTCTTAAAATACTTTTGTTTAAGAACAGGGGTTGATTTAAAATGTTTTCTCTTCCTTTCAGATTATAATCTATTACAGTTAAGAAATCCCCCCAAGCACTTAAAATTTCCTTGTAGAAGTCAGGTAATTCTTCCGCCATCCAGTTTTTAGTTTTCATCCATAAAATATCCTCCCCCAAATTAAAATTCCCACATTTGTTTAAAAAATATTTCATAACTTTCTTCCATTCCGTTTCATTTTCTTCTTGCAACAATTTTTTGACTATTTTAACTCTTAAGCAGTTTTTCCTTTGTTTAATATCCATTAACCCCAACCCACCCTCTTCTAATGGTCCTAATAAGGTGTTGTATGCTATTCTTGAGGGTTTACCCTCCCACAAAAAACTGAGAAAACATTTCTTCAACCTCCCTTCTACCCACAAAGGCATTTCTGTCACATATAAAACGTACCACAACTTTGAAGCCATTAAAACATTCAATACTAAAACCTTCCCTTTCAAATTTAAAGCCCTCATTCTCCAAAAATTTAACCTCCGCTCTATTCCTGTTATCAATTCCTCCCACATTTTGTCTCTTACTTGCTTCCCATCCTTTCCCATTAATATCCCTAAAATCCTAATTTCTTCAACTTCCTTAAAATTAAAACATTCCGTTAACACTGACGTTGCCCCAAACCTCATATACACTGTCTTGTCCTCATTAATTTTGCTTCCTGATCCTTTGCAAAATTCTTGTACATTCTTCATTACTTGTTTTACACCCTCTGTCCCTTTAACTATTATTGTTGTGTCATCCGCATATTGAAAAATTTTCCCTTCTGCTTTGCTTTCCTGTATTTGTATTCCTTTTATTTTCTCTTCTTTTCGTATTGCTAGGCCCAACGGTTCTGCTACAAGAGAGTATAATAAAGCTGAGAGTGGACATCCTTGTCTAATTGATCTAGTTATTTTAAAACATTCCGTTAAAAAACCGTTACATTTTATTTTTGTTAGAGCCCCCTTATATAAAATCTTTATCCATTTCACAAAATTCTCACCAAACCCAAACCTATTTAAAACCCCAAACAAATATTCATGCTCCACTCTATCAAAAGCCTTTTCGAAGTCTAAGCTGATCACATACCCCTCATCATTCTTTTCTTTTATGTATTGTATTGTGTCCCTTATACTCATCGTTATGTCTGCTATGTCTCTTCCTTTAACTGCATATGCTTGATTTGTTTTTATTATTTGAGGCATCACTTCTTTTAACCTATTTGCTAAAATCTTTGCTAATATCTTTAAATCAGTATTTAGCATTGTTATTGGCCTGTAGTTTTTTAAATCAGTTTGTTCACCTTTCCTTTTATATATTAGCTTCATCAGCCCCATTCCCATCCTTTCATTCATCTCTTCCTCCTTAAATATTTCCTTAAAAACCTCCTTTAAAATCTCTATTAAAATGTCCTTAAAACGTATATAAAATTCACTTCCCAAACCATCTATCCCTGGGCTTTTGCTTTTATTTAGTTGATCTATCACTCTTTTGATCTCCTCATTCCTGATTTCCCCATCACATTCCTTTTTATCCTCTTCACTTAAATTTGTTTCAATATAATTTAACAGTTTCTTTTTTTCCTCTTCTTCCACTCCTCTTGTTTTAAAAAGATCCTCATAAAAAAGCTTTATCTCTTCTAGCACTTTTCCATTCCCCTCCACAATCTCTCCACTTCTCCCTTTTATTTCTTTTATTATTCCAGCTTTCGCCCTCTTTTTCTCCAAGTCAAAGAAAAACTTTGTGCATTTCTCCCCCTCCACCATATATTTGTTCTTACTTCTTAATCTTGCCCCCTCATATTCTTTTTCTTCTATTTCTTTGAGTTTCCCCTCTATTTCTTTTATCTTTTTTATGTCTTTACTCTCACTATTTAATTCTCTTCCTAGCATCTCCTTTATTTCTTTTTCTTTGTGTCTTTTACTTATTTGTAAGATTCTGCAATACTTTATTGAAAATTTCTTTACTAGATATTTAACATTCTCCCACCACATTCTTTTATCTTCTCCATACATTGCATTATCCTTCTCTTTCTCTATGATTCCTTTTATCTCTGCAACATAATCTTCATTCTTTAAAATCTCTGTATTTAGAATCCATGTACCCGGTCCCCTTTGCACATTACTCCAATCTATTTTAAACCGTAAAAACTTATGATCACTAAATCTAGTTTCATCATAGCTGATTTTTTCAATAAAATTCTCCACATTTCTTGTACATAGCACATAATCAATTCTTGTTTTACATATAAAATTCCCCACTATTTGCTTCCTTGAGTAAACCTTTTTCCCTCCATTTCTTTCCCTCCATACATCTATTAAGTTATTTTCTCTCATCAATTCGGTTAATTCTTTCCTCCCTGTGTCCGATTTAAAAACCATCCCCTCTGCCATGTCGAGTTTGCTAAAAACTGTGTTAAAATCCCCCACCATTATTATTTCCTTATATTTCTTTATCACACTCCTTAGACAGTTAAAAAAATCTTTCTTTTCTTTCTCTTCTGTTGGTGCATGTACATTCACTAAAATTAATTCACGTCCTTCATAATTTACTTCCACAGCCATGCATTTTCCCATCTTATCTTTGTACACCACTTTGGTTGTATTAAAAACTTCTTTTCTCATTAAAAACGCCACCCCTCTTCCAAGCCTACCATCCCCATTATTATATAAAATATCTCCTTCCCATTTCTTTTTGTATTCCATTATCACACTCTCTTTCCAATTTGTTTCTTGTAAAACAATGACATCTTCTCCTCTACACTTTTCTTTCACTCTTTCAAATTTTCCCATGTCCATCAGTCCCCTTGCATTAAAAGTAACACAACTTAAAACCATTAAAATAAATAAAAATAAATACTTAAAAACCATTATTCTCCATTTTCTCCCTCCAGGCCCTTTAACACGTCACATCTGTTTTCACTTTCATCTTGGACCTTAAACATAGTCTTTTTCCTTACATTTTCCAGATTCGGTGTTACCTTTAATGATCTCCTTCTTATTTGTCCTCTCCCTTCTCTGTCTTTGTCCATATTGTCCATTGTCATTTCCTCTTCACTTTCCGTCCCTTTACTTTGATCCTTCCTTCCTTGTCCATCTTTCTCCATGTCATCCCGATAATTTTTAAAACTGTCTGATACTTCCATGTTGCTTGCTCCTTCTTCCATTTCTTCTTGTTGTACATTTTCTTCCTCTTGTCCTTCATCGGTTTGTCTTCCATCCCCGTTGTTTCCTTCATGCACCTGTCCGTCCACCTGATGCTCCCTACCTCCTTCCGCTTCCTCCATCCAACACTCACATTTGTTTAAAATTTCCTGACACTCCGGGCACCTGACTGCGTTACAGTCCCTTGCGAAGTGTCCCCTTTCTTCACACTTGTAGCACTTGAAATCTGGGCACTCTTTAAGCAGATGATCCGGGCTCATGCACAGCCGACAGGTCTTTACTTGGTGACTGTGCATCACCCTAAAATACTGCTGCCCTTCTGCTGTTTCCAGCTTTGTGCTGTAGGGCAATGATGCCACCTCTTTAGGGAACCTTACTTTAAGGAACCTCGTTCCATCCTCAATTTCAGTGCCCGGGTAGTATCTCCTTTTAATTTTTGATATGGGATTAACTCCCCATCCCTCCAATTTTCCGATAATTTCTCTATCATCAAGGTAGACGGGCAGGTGCATGAAGGAAACAACATAGTCTCTATTTTGCAGTTTTTTAGTTTCACAATTCACCCCTTTTATATTCAGTCCATCAATCAATTCCTCACATGTTTCCTCATTTTCCATTGTTAGTTCATATTCATGTCCTTGTCTTGGCCTTAACGCCAGAATT
>JAPDVR010000030.1:187500-195000 GCA_026230005.1 Gila orcuttii
AGATCAGATGAGATCGGGCGTGACCAAGGTGGTATGGCCGTAAGCGAAAACTGCTGCCAAAATTGGGCTATTTAAAAGGTTAGACCATTAGTGTTTTTAATCAAAAAAGCTTACAGCACCTGGTATTCCCAGGCGGTCTCCCATACAAGTACTAACCAGGCCCGACCCTGCTTAGCTTCCGAGATCAGACGAGATCGGGCGTGACCAAGGTGGTATGGCCGTAAGCGAAAACTGCTGCCAAAACTGGGCTATTTAAAAGGTTAGACCATTAGTGAAGAAAACTAAGAAGAATTTTTGAAAAAACTCAAACTCTTTCAGGCTTTCTGAAAAATCTCAGAGACTTTTTGAAGAAACTCAGGGACTCTTTTTTTTTTTTTATCAAAAAGCTTACAGCACCTGGTATTCCCAGGCGGTCTCCCATCCAAGTACTAACCAGGCCCGACCCTGCTTAGCTTCCGAGATCAGACGAGATCGGGCGTGACCAAGGTGGTATGGCCGTAAGCGAAAACTGCTGCCAAAATTGGGCTATTTAAAAGGTTAGACCATTAGTGTTTTTAATCAAAAAAGCTTACAGCACCTGGTATTCCCAGGCGGTCTCCCATCCAAGTACTAACCAGGCCCGACCCTGCTTAGCTTCCGAGATCAGACGAGATCGGGCGTGACCAAGGTGGTATGGCCGTAAGCGAAAACTGCGGCCAAAATTGGGCTATTTAAAAGGTTAGACCATTAGTGTTTTTAATCAAAAAAGCTTACAGCACCTGGTATTCCCAGGCGGTCTCCCATCCAAGTACTAACCAGGCCCGACCCTGCTTAGCTTCCGAGATCAGACGAGATCGGGCGTGACCAAGGTGGTATGGCCGTAAGCGAAAACTGCTGCCAAAACTGGGCTATTTAAAAGGTTAGACCATTAGTGAAGAAAACTAAGAAGAATTTTTGAAAAAACTCAAACTCTTTCAGGCTTTCTGAAAAATCTCAGAGACTTTTTGAAGAAACTCAGGGACTCTTTTTTTTTTTTTTTATCAAAAAGCTTACAGCACCTGGTATTCCCAGGCGGTCTCCCATCCAAGTACTAACCAGGCCCGACCCTGCTTAGCTTCCGAGATCAGACGAGATCGGGCGTGACCAAGGTGGTATGGCCGTAAGCGAAAACTGCTGCCAAAATTGGGCTATTTAAAAGGTTAGACCATTAGTGTTTTTAATCAAAAAAGCTTACAGCACCTGGTATTCCCAGGCGGTCTCCCATCCAAGTACTAACCAGGCCCGACCCTGCTTAGCTTCCGAGATCAGACGAGATCGGGCGTGACCAAGGTGGTATGGCCGTAAGCGAAAACTGCTGCCAAAATTGGGCTATTTAAAAGGTTAGACCATTAGTGTTTTTAATCAAAAAAGCTTACAGCACCTGGTATTCCCAGGCGGTCTCCCATCCAAGTACTAACCAGGCCCGACCCTGCTTAGCTTCCGAGATCAGACGAGATCGGGCGTGACCAAGGTGGTATGGCCGTAAGCGAAAACTGCTGCCAAAATTGGGCTATTTAAAAGGTTAGACCATTAGTGTTTTTAATCAAAAAAGCTTACAGCACCTGGTATTCCCAGGCGGTCTCCCATCCAAGTACTAACCAGGCCCGACCCTGCTTAGCTTCCGAGATCAGACGAGATCGGGCGTGACCAAGGTGGTATGGCCGTAAGCGAAAACTGCTGCCAAAATTGGGCTATTTAAAAGGTTAGACCATTAGTGTTTTTAATCAAAAAAGCTTACAGCACCTGGTATTCCCAGGCGGTCTCCCATACAAGTACTAACCAGGCCCGACCCTGCTTAGCTTCCGAGATCAGACGAGATCGGGCGTGACCAAGGTGGTATGGCCGTAAGCGAAAACTGCTGCCAAAACTGGGCTATTTAAAAGGTTAGACCATTAGTGAAGAAAACTAAGAAGAATTTTTGAAAAAACTCAAACTCTTTCAGGCTTTCTGAAAAATCTCAGAGACTTTTTGAAGAAACTCAGGGACTCTTTTTTTTTTTTTTATCAAAAAGCTTACAGCACCTGGTATTCCCAGGCTGTCTCCCATCCAAGTACTAACCAGGCCCGACCCTGCTTAGCTTCCGAGATCAGACGAGATCGGGCGTGACCAAGGTGGTATGGCCGTAAGCGAAAACTGCTGCCAAAATTGGGCTATTTAAAAGGTTAGACCATTAGTGTTTTTAATCAAAAAAGCTTACAGCACCTGGTATTCCCAGGCGGTCTCCCATCCAAGTACTAACCAGGCCCGACCCTGCTTAGCTTCCGAGATCAGACGAGATCGGGCGTGACCAAGGTGGTATGGCCGTAAGCGAAAACTGCGGCCAAAATTGGGCTATTTAAAAGGTTAGACCATTAGTGTTTTTAATCAAAAAAGCTTACAGCACCTGGTATTCCCAGGCGGTCTCCCATCCAAGTACTAACCAGGCCCGACCCTGCTTAGCTTCCGAGATCAGACGAGATCGGGCGTGACCAAGGTGGTATGGCCGTAAGCGAAAACTGCTGCCAAAACTGGGCTATTTAAAAGGTTAGACCATTAGTGAAGAAAACTAAGAAGAATTTTTGAAAAAACTCAAACTCTTTCAGGCTTTCTGAAAAATCTCAGAGACTTTTTGAAGAAACTCAGGGACTCTTTTTTTTTTTTTTATCAAAAAGCTTACAGCACCTGGTATTCCCAGGCGGTCTCCCATCCAAGTACTAACCAGGCCCGACCCTGCTTAGCTTCCGAGATCAGACGAGATCGGGCGTGACCAAGGTGGTATGGCCGTAAGCGAAAACTGCTGCCAAAATTGGGCTATTTAAAAGGTTAGACCATTAGTGAAGAAAACTAAGAAGAATTTTTGAAAAAACTCAAACTCTTTCAGGCTTTCTGAAAAATCTCAGAGACTTTTTGAAGAAACTCAGGGACTCTTTTTTTTTTTTTTTTATCAAAAAAGCTTACAGCACCTGGTATTCCCAGGCGGTCTCCCATCCAAGTACTAACCAGGCCCGACCCTGCTTAGCTTCCGAGATCAGACGAGATCGGGCGTGACCAAGGTGGTATGGCCGTAAGCGAAAACTGCTGCCAAAATTGGGCTATTTAAAAGGTTAGACCATTAGTGTTTTTAATCAAAAAAGCTTACAGCACCTGGTATTCCCAGGCGGTCTCCCATCCAAGTACTAACCAGGCCCGACCCTGCTTAGCTTCCGAGATCAGACGAGATCGGGCGTGACCAAGGTGGTATGGCCGTAAGCGAAAACTGCGGCCAAAATTGGGCTATTTAAAAGGTTAGACCATTAGTGTTTTTAATCAAAAAAGCTTACAGCACCTGGTATTCCCAGGCGGTCTCCCATCCAAGTACTAACCAGGCCCGACCCTGCTTAGCTTCCGAGATCAGACGAGATCGGGCGTGACCAAGGTGGTATGGCCGTAAGCGAAAACTGCTGCCAAAATTGGGCTATTTAAAAGGTTAGACCATTAGTGTTTTTAATCAAAAAAGCTTACAGCACCTGGTATTCCCAGGCGGTCTCCCATCCAAGTACTAACCAGGCCCGACCCTGCTTAGCTTCCGAGATCAGACGAGATCGGGCGTGACCAAGGTGGTATGGCCGTAAGCGAAAACTGCTGCCAAAATTGGGCTATTTAAAAGGTTAGACCATTAGTGTTTTTAATCAAAAAAGCTTACAGCACCTGGTATTCCCAGGCGGTCTCCCATCCAAGTACTAACCAGGCCCGACCCTGCTTTGCTTCCGAGATCAGACGAGATCGGGCGTGACCAAGGTGGTATGGCCGTAAGCGAAAACTGCTGCCAAAACTGGGCTATTTAAAAGGTTAGACCATTAGTGAAGAAAACTAAGAAGAATTTTTGAAAAAACTCAAACTCTTTCAGGCTTTCTGAAAAATCTCAGAGACTTTTTGAAGAAACTCAGGGACTCTTTTTTTTTTTTTTTTATCAAAAAGCTTCCAGCACCTGGTATTCCCAGGCGGTCTCCCATCCAAGTACTAACCAGGCCCGACCCTGCTTAGCTTCCGAGATCAGACGAGATCGGGCGTGACTTTTTTTTTTTTTTTTTTTATTGAAATTTTTCCAATGCAAAAAATACATCATTACTTTCATCACTTTCAATACATCCTTTTACAATTCAAATACTCAGTACAATATACTTAAGCTTAAAATGCTGTTAAAAAATTAAGAAATAAAATTCAATTTAAAGTAAAAGTAAAACTTAAAAATCCAGATCACTTCCAGGTACATTCCATTCTAAATCTTTTAAAACTTTAGAAATCCTTGGAGTAAAAATTACATAAAAGCTTTGCAACATGTTTTCATACTTAAAATACCAATACAGTCCTTCAATATATCTTTCTGTTTTCTTTTTAAGAACATTCCAAACATCAAGCACCACTTTTTCTTTTTTGGCCACATTTCTTCTTTCCCATACTGCATTTTTTATCAACATTACTAACAGGTTCACAAACTTTTTACTTTGACAATTTCCCTCCCATCCAAACATCACTATCCTCTTCCATTCTATTACCTCTTCATCCCAGTCCTCAATTAATTCTTTTATCATCTTTTTGCATTTTCTGTAAAAGCCCTCCAACTCTTTACAGTATAAAAACAAGTGTAAAATTCCTTCATCTTCGTCTTTGCATACCTTACATGTTGCATTCTGTTCCATTCCAATCTTAGTTAAAATACAGTCTGTAAAAATTGCTTTGTGCCTTATTAAATACTTTAAACATTCCAGTTTGGTTTCCACAATCTTTCCCCTCGTATTTCTCCATATACTTCCTTTTTTCAGATCTTTAAATCTCTGTACCCAAAAATTGTTAGCAACTGGTTCTTTAAAAACACCATCTCTAAAATAACAATAAAACTGTTTCACATTACACTCCTTAAAATTACATAGTTTCCCTTTCAGTCTGACATAAATGTCTTTCTCTTCCTTCCATTCCTCCATGTTTTCTATTCTTTTAATCCATTCCTTCGGTATTGCGTTTTTGATAATTTCGTATTTATTTTCTATTTCTCTTTCGCTGCATTCCTCTTTTGCTTCCTCCATTGCATCCTTTATAAATTGTGATGGTAAAAACCCTTCTTTAAATTCATACAAAACATCTCTTACCCTTGTTATTCCCACCTCCATCCATTTTTTAAAAAAGATCTCTTTCCCATCTCTTAAAATACTTTTGTTTAAGAACAGGGGTTGATTTAAAATGTTTTCTCTTCCTTTCAGATTATAATCTATTACAGTTAAGAAATCCCCCCAAGCACTTAAAATTTCCTTGTAGAAGTCAGGTAATTCTTCCGCCATCCAGTTTTTAGTTTTCATCCATAAAATATCCTCCCCCAAATTAAAATTCCCACATTTGTTTAAAAAATATTTCATAACTTTCTTCCATTCCGTTTCATTTTCTTCTTGCAACAATTTTTTGACTATTTTAACTCTTAAGCAGTTTTTCCTTTGTTTAATATCCATTAACCCCAACCCACCCTCTTCTAATGGTCCTAATAAGGTGTTGTATGCTATTCTTGAGGGTTTACCCTCCCACAAAAAACTGAGAAAACATTTCTTCAACCTCCCTTCTACCCACAAAGGCATTTCTGTCACATATAAAACGTACCACAACTTTGAAGCCATTAAAACATTCAATACTAAAACCTTCCCTTTCAAATTTAAAGCCCTCATTCTCCAAAAATTTAACCTCCGCTCTATTCCTGTTATCAATTCCTCCCACATTTTGTCTCTTACTTGCTTCCCATCCTTTCCCATTAATATCCCTAAAATCCTAATTTCTTCAACTTCCTTAAAATTAAAACATTCCGTTAACACTGACGTTGCCCCAAACCTCATATACACTGTCTTGTCCTCATTAATTTTGCTTCCTGATCCTTTGCAAAATTCTTGTACATTCTTCATTACTTGTTTTACACCCTCTGTCCCTTTAACTATTATTGTTGTGTCATCCGCATATTGAAAAATTTTCCCTTCTGCTTTGCTTTCCTGTATTTGTATTCCTTTTATTTTCTCTTCTTTTCGTATTGCTAGGCCCAACGGTTCTGCTACAAGAGAGTATAATAAAGCTGAGAGTGGACATCCTTGTCTAATTGATCTAGTTATTTTAAAACATTCCGTTAAAAAACCGTTACATTTTATTTTTGTTAGAGCCCCCTTATATAAAATCTTTATCCATTTCACAAAATTCTCACCAAACCCAAACCTATTTAAAACCCCAAACAAATATTCATGCTCCACTCTATCAAAAGCCTTTTCGAAGTCTAAGCTGATCACATACCCCTCATCATTCTTTTCTTTTATGTATTGTATTGTGTCCCTTATACTCATCGTTATGTCTGCTATGTCTCTTCCTTTAACTGCATATGCTTGATTTGTTTTTATTATTTGAGGCATCACTTCTTTTAACCTATTTGCTAAAATCTTTGCTAATATCTTTAAATCAGTATTTAGCATTGTTATTGGCCTGTAGTTTTTTAAATCAGTTTGTTCACCTTTCCTTTTATATATTAGCTTCATCAGCCCCATTCCCATCCTTTCATTCATCTCTTCCTCCTTAAATATTTCCTTAAAAACCTCCTTTAAAATCTCTATTAAAATGTCCTTAAAACGTATATAAAATTCACTTCCCAAACCATCTATCCCTGGGCTTTTGCTTTTATTTAGTTGATCTATCACTCTTTTGATCTCCTCATTCCTGATTTCCCCATCACATTCCTTTTTATCCTCTTCACTTAAATTTGTTTCAATATAATTTAACAGTTTCTTTTTTTCCTCTTCTTCCACTCCTCTTGTTTTAAAAAGATCCTCATAAAAAAGCTTTATCTCTTCTAGCACTTTTCCATTCCCCTCCACAATCTCTCCACTTCTCCCTTTTATTTCTTTTATTATTCCAGCTTTCGCCCTCTTTTTCTCCAAGTCAAAGAAAAACTTTGTGCATTTCTCCCCCTCCACCATATATTTGTTCTTACTTCTTAATCTTGCCCCCTCATATTCTTTTTCTTCTATTTCTTTGAGTTTCCCCTCTATTTCTTTTATCTTTTTTATGTCTTTACTCTCACTATTTAATTCTCTTCCTAGCATCTCCTTTATTTCTTTTTCTTTGTGTCTTTTACTTATTTGTAAGATTCTGCAATACTTTATTGAAAATTTCTTTACTAGATATTTAACATTCTCCCACCACATTCTTTTATCTTCTCCATACATTGCATTATCCTTCTCTTTCTCTATGATTCCTTTTATCTCTGCAACATAATCTTCATTCTTTAAAATCTCTGTATTTAGAATCCATGTACCCGGTCCCCTTTGCACATTACTCCAATCTATTTTAAACCGTAAAAACTTATGATCACTAAATCTAGTTTCATCATAGCTGATTTTTTCAATAAAATTCTCCACATTTCTTGTACATAGCACATAATCAATTCTTGTTTTACATATAAAATTCCCCACTATTTGCTTCCTTGAGTAAACCTTTTTCCCTCCA
>JAPDVR010000030.1:200000-205000 GCA_026230005.1 Gila orcuttii
GGCCGTAAGCGAAAACTGCGGCCAAAATTGGGCTATTTAAAAGGTTAGACCATTAGTGTTTTTAATCAAAAAAGCTTACAGCACCTGGTATTCCCAGGCGGTCTCCCATCCAAGTACTAACCAGGCCCGACCCTGCTTAGCTTCCGAGATCAGACGAGATCGGGCGTGACCAAGGTGGTATGGCCGTAAGCGAAAACTGCTGCCAAAATTGGGCTATTTAAAAGGTTAGACCATTAGTGTTTTTAATCAAAAAAGCTTACAGCACCTGGTATTCCCAGGCGGTCTCCCATCCAAGTACTAACCAGGCCCGACCCTGCTTAGCTTCCGAGATCAGACGAGATCGGGCGTGACCAAGGTGGTATGGCCGTAAGCGAAAACTGCTGCCAAAACTGGGCTATTTAAAAGGTTAGACCATTAGTGAAGAAAACTAAGAAGAATTTTTGAAAAAACTCAAACTCTTTCAGGCTTTCTGAAAAATGTCAGAGACTTTTTGAAGAAACTCAGGGACTCTTTTTTTTTTTTTTTATCAAAAAGCTTACAGCACCTGGTATTCCCAGGCGGTCTCCCATCCAAGTACTAACCAGGCCCGACCCTGCTTAGCTTCCGAGATCAGACGAGATCGGGCGTGACTTTTTTTTTTTTTTTTTTTATTGAAATTTTTCCAATGCAAAAAATACATCATTACTTTCATCACTTTCAATACATCCTTTTACAATTCAAGTACTCAGTACAATATACTTAAGCTTAAAATGCTGTTAAAAAATTAAGAAATAAAATTCAATTTAAAGTAAAAGTAAAACTTAAAAATCCAGATCACTTCCAGGTACATTCCATTCTAAATCTTTTAAAACTTTAGAAATCCTTGGAGTAAAAATTACATAAAAGCTTTGCAACATGTTTTCATACTTAAAATACCAATACAGTCCTTCAATATATCTTTCTGTTTTCTTTTTAAGAACATTCCAAACATCAAGCACCACTTTTTCTTTTTTGGCCACATTTCTTCTTTCCCATACTGCATTTTTTATCAACATTACTAACAGGTTCACAAACTTTTTACTTTGACAATTTCCCTCCCATCCAAACATCACTATCCTCTTCCATTCTATTACCTCTTCATCCCAGTCCTCAATTAATTCTTTTATCATCTTTTTGCATTTTCTGTAAAAGCCCTCCAACTCTTTACAGTATAAAAGCAAGTGTAAAATTCCTTCATCTTCGTCTTTGCATACCTTACATGTTGCATTCTGTTCCATTCCAATCTTAGTTAAAATACAGTCTGTAAAAATTGCTTTGTGCCTTATTAAATACTCTAAACATTCCAGTTTGGTTTCCACAATCTTTCCCCTCGTATTTCTCCATATACTTCCTTTTTTCAGATCTTTAAATCTCTGTACCCAAAAATTGTTAGCAACTGGTTCTTTAAAAACACCATCTCTAAAATAACAATAAAACTGTTTCACATTACACTCCTTAAAATTACATAGTTTCCCTTTCAGTCTGACATAAATGTCTTTCTCTTCCTTCCATTCCTCCATGTTTTCTATTCTTTTAATCCATTCCTTCGGTATTGCGTTTTTGATAATTTCGTATTTATTTTCTATTTCTCTTTCGCTGCATTCCTCTTTTGCTTCCTCCATTGCATCCTTTATAAATTGTGATGGTAAAAACCCTTCTTTAAATTCATACAAAACATCTCTTACCCTTGTTATTCCCACCTCCATCCATTTTTTAAAAAAGATCTCTTTCCCATCTCTTAAAATACTTTTGTTTAAGAACAGGGGTTGATTTAAAATGTTTTCTCTTCCTTTCAGATTATAATCTATTACAGTTAAGAAATCCCCCCAAGCACTTAAAATTTCCTTGTAGAAGTCAGGTAATTCTTCCGCCATCCAGTTTTTAGTTTTCATCCATAAAATATCCTCCCCCAAATTAAAATTCCCACATTTGTTTAAAAAATATTTCATAACTTTCTTCCATTCCGTTTCATTTTCTTCTTGCAACAATTTTTTGACTATTTTAACTCTTAAGCAGTTTTTCCTTTGTTTAATATCCATTAACCCCAACCCACCCTCTTCTAATGGTCCTAATAAGGTGTTGTATGCTATTCTTGAGGGTTTACCCTCCCACAAAAAACTGAGAAAACATTTCTTCAACCTCCCTTCTACCCACAAAGGCATTTCTGTCACATATAAAACGTACCACAACTTTGAAGCCATTAAAACATTCAATACTAAAACCTTCCCTTTCAAATTTAAAGCCCTCATTCTCCAAAAATTTAACCTCCGCTCTATTCCTGTTATCAATTCCTCCCACATTTTGTCTCTTACTTGCTTCCCATCCTTTCCCATTAATATCCCTAAAATCCTAATTTCTTCAACTTCCTTAAAATTAAAACATTCCGTTAACACTGACGTTGCCCCAAACCTCATATACACTGTCTTGTCCTCATTAATTTTGCTTCCTGATCCTTTGCAAAATTCTTGTACATTCTTCATTACTTGTTTTACACCCTCTGTCCCTTTAACTATTATTGTTGTGTCATCCGCATATTGAAAAATTTTCCCTTCTGCTTTGCTTTCCTGTATTTGTATTCCTTTTATTTTCTCTTCTTTTCGTATTGCTAGGCCCAACGGTTCTGCTACAAGAGAGTATAATAAAGCTGAGAGTGGACATCCTTGTCTAATTGATCTAGTTATTTTAAAACATTCCGTTAAAAAACCGTTACATTTTATTTTTGTTAGAGCCCCCTTATATAAAATCTTTATCCATTTCACAAAATTCTCACCAAACCCAAACCTATTTAAAACCCCAAACAAATATTCATGCTCCACTCTATCAAAAGCCTTTTCGAAGTCTAAGCTGATCACATACCCCTCATCATTCTTTTCTTTTATGTATTGTATTGTGTCCCTTATACTCATCGTTATGTCTGCTATGTCTCTTCCTTTAACTGCATATGCTTGATTTGTTTTTATTATTTGAGGCATCACTTCTTTTAACCTATTTGCTAAAATCTTTGCTAATATCTTTAAATCAGTATTTAGCATTGTTATTGGCCTGTAGTTTTTTAAATCAGTTTGTTCACCTTTCCTTTTATATATTAGCTTCATCAGCCCCATTCCCATCCTTTCATTCATCTCTTCCTCCTTAAATATTTCCTTAAAAACCTCCTTTAAAATCTCTATTAAAATGTCCTTAAAACGTATATAAAATTCACTTCCCAAACCATCTATCCCTGGGCTTTTGCTTTTATTTAGTTGATCTATCACTCTTTTGATCTCCTCATTCCTGATTTCCCCATCACATTCCTTTTTATCCTCTTCACTTAAATTTGTTTCAATATAATTTAACAGTTTCTTTTTTTCCTCTTCTTCCACTCCTCTTGTTTTAAAAAGATCCTCATAAAAAAGCTTTATCTCTTCTAGCACTTTTCCATTCCCCTCCACAATCTCTCCACTTCTCCCTTTTATTTCTTTTATTATTCCAGCTTTCGCCCTCTTTTTCTCCAAGTCAAAGAAAAACTTTGTGCATTTCTCCCCCTCCACCATATATTTGTTCTTACTTCTTAATCTTGCCCCCTCATATTCTTTTTCTTCTATTTCTTTGAGTTTCCCCTCTATTTCTTTTATCTTTTTTATGTCTTTACTCTCACTATTTAATTCTCTTCCTAGCATCTCCTTTATTTCTTTTTCTTTGTGTCTTTTACTTATTTGTAAGATTCTGCAATACTTTATTGAAAATTTCTTTACTAGATATTTAACATTCTCCCACCACATTCTTTTATCTTCTCCATACATTGCATTATCCTTCTCTTTCTCTATGATTCCTTTTATCTCTGCAACATAATCTTCATTCTTTAAAATCTCTGTATTTAGAATCCATGTACCCGGTCCCCTTTGCACATTACTCCAATCTATTTTAAACCGTAAAAACTTATGATCACTAAATCTAGTTTCATCATAGCTGATTTTTTCAATAAAATTCTCCACATTTCTTGTACATAGCACATAATCAATTCTTGTTTTACATATAAAATTCCCCACTATTTGCTTCCTTGAGTAAACCTTTTTCCCTCCATTTCTTTCCCTCCATACATCTATTAAGTTATTTTCTCTCATCAATTCGGTTAATTCTTTCCTCCCTGTGTCCGATTTAAAAACCATCCCCTCTGCCATGTCGAGTTTGCTAAAAACTGTGTTAAAATCCCCCACCATTATTATTTCCTTATATTTCTTTATCACACTCCTTAGACAGTTAAAAAAATCTTTCTTTTCTTTCTCTTCTGTTGGTGCATGTACATTCACTAAAATTAATTCACGTCCTTCATAATTTACTTCCACAGCCATGCATTTTCCCATCTTATCTTTGTACACCACTTTGGTTGTATTAAAAACTTCTTTTCTCATTAAAAACGCCACCCCTCTTCCAAGCCTACCATCCCCATTATTATATAAAATATCTCCTTCCCATTTCTTTTTGTATTCCATTATCACACTCTCTTTCCAATTTGTTTCTTGTAAAACAATGACATCTTCTCCTCTACACTTTTCTTTCACTCTTTCAAATTTTCCCATGTCCATCAGTCCCCTTGCATTAAAAGTAACACAACTTAAAACCATTAAAATAAATAAAAATAAATACTTAAAAACCATTATTCTCCATTTTCTCCCTCCAGGCCCTTTAACACGTCACATCTGTTTTCACTTTCATCTTGGACCTTAAACATAGTCTTTTTCCTTACATTTTCCAGATTCGGTGTTACCTTTAATGATCTCCTTCTTATTTGTCCTCTCCCTTCTCTGTCTTTGTCCATATTGTCCATTGTCATTTCCTCTTCACTTTCCGTCCCTTTACTTTGATCCTTCCTTCCTTGTCCATCTTTCTCCATGTCATCCCGATAATTTTTAAAACTGTCTGATACTTCCATGTTGCTCGCTCCTTCTTCCATTTCTTCTTGTTGTACATTTTCTTCCTCTTGTCCTTCATCGGTTTGTCTT
>JAPDVR010000030.1:215000-220000 GCA_026230005.1 Gila orcuttii
CCCCCAAGCACTCATCAATTCTCTGTAAAAATCTGGCATTCCTTTCACCATCCAATTCTTAGTTTTCATCCATAAAATATTATCTCCCAAATTAAAATTCCCACATTTATTTAAAAAATATTCCATCGTCTTCTTCCACGTTGTTTTACTTTTCTCATCCAGATACTTTTTTATTACTTTAACTCTTAAGCTATTTTTTCTTTGTTCAACATCTATCAATCCCATCCCTCCCTTTCCTACTTCTCCTATTATAGTATTGTATGCAATTCTTGGAGGTTTTCCATCCCATATAAAATCCAGAAAACATTTCTTCAGCCTTTTTTCCACCCACATCGGCATTGAAGTCACATATAAAACATACCATAACTTTGCTACCATTAAAACATTTACAATTAAAACTTTCCCCTTTAAACTTAAAGTCCTCAGTTTCCAAAAAATTAACCTTCTTTCAATTCCTCCTAGTATTTCTTCCCACATTACTTCTTCAACATATTTTTCGTCTTTCCCTATTAAAACACCTAAGATCTTTATTTCATTTGATTCTTTAAACTTAAAATCATTTGCTAAAACACTCGCCCCTCCAAATCTCATATATACTGTTTTCTCTTCATTTATCTTGCTCCCTGATCCCCTACAAAACGTCTGTACCACTTCCATTGCTTTTTTAACACTCTTTATATCCTTGACTATTATTGTTGTATCGTCTGCGTATTGAAATATGTTTTCATTTTCCCCACTCTCTTCAATGTCTATCCCTCTTATTTCTTTATCTCTTTTAACAGCTAATCCCAAAGGTTCTGCAACTAGTGAATATAAAAGTGCTGATAGTGGACATCCTTGTCTTATTGATCTAGTTAATTTAAAACATTCTGTTAAAAAACCATTACATTTTACTCTTGTTATTGCTCCTTTATATAAAATTTTAATCCATTTGATAAAACTTTCCCCAAACCCATACCCACTTAAAATCTCAAATAAATAATCATGCTCTACTCTGTCAAAGGCCTTTTCAAAATCCAAACTAATAACATATCCACCCCTGTTTTTTTCTTTCATATACCTTATTCTATCTATTATACTCATTGTTGTGTCTGCTATATCCTTCCCTTTCACTCCATATACTTGATTTGTTTTGATTATGGTTGGCATTACCTCTTTCAATCTGTTGGCTAAAACTTTTGTTAAAATTTTCAAATCTGTATTCAGCATTGTAATTGGTCTATAATTTTTTAAGTCTACTTTTTCTCCTTTTCTTTTATATATCAACTTAATTATTCCCATCCCCATTCTCTGATTCATTTCTTCTTTCTTAAAAATCTCTTCATATACTTCTTTTAAAATACCGGTTAAAAAATCCTTAAAGTTTATGTAAAATTCATTCCCTAAACCATCAATACCTGGGCTTTTCCTTTTATTCAGTTCACTTATTGCTCTTCTTATCTCCTCTTCTCTTATCTCTAGGTCACACTCTTTTTTGTCATCCTCTCCTACTTTTGTCTTTAATTGTTTCAATAATTCTAGTTTTTCTTCATCTTTTACTCCTTCTGCTTTAAATAGCTTTTCATAATATGCTTTTATTGCTTTTAATATCTCCTCATTTGTTTCCACTATCTCTCCATCTTCCCTTTGTATTCCTTTAATTGTTTGTGACATTCCCCTTCTTCTTTCCAAGTCAAAAAAAAACTTAGTACATTTCTCTCCTTCTACTGTGTACTTTGCTTTGCTTCTTAATCGTGCCCCGTTATATTTCTTCTCTTCTATTTCTTTCAATTTTCCCTCTATTTCTTTTACTTTTTGTAGATCTTTTTCCTTCATATTCAATTCCATTTCTAGTTGTTCTCTTATTCCTCTTTCCTTATCCTTTTTGCATCTTTGAATTATCCCACAATATTTTATGGTAAACTTTTTGATTAAATGCTTCACATTTTCCCACCATATTCTTTTGTCTTCCATGTACATTCCATTTTCTTTTTCCTTTTCAATGATTTCTTTTATACTTAAAACATAATCTTCATTCTTTAAAACCTCTGTGTTTAAAACCCATACTCCCGGCCCTTTTTTCATTGTACTCCAGTCTATTTGTATAAAAATTGGCTTATGATCACTTAAGCTTGTTTCTTCATATTTTATTTTTCCGATAAAACCCTCTATATTTCTGCTACATAAAATAAAATCTATTCTTGTTTTACACATAAAATTTCCAACCAATTGTCTCCTCGAATATTCTTTTTTCTTTTCATTTCTTTCTCTCCATATATCAATCATATTATTTTCTTCCATTAGCACTTTCAATTCTTTCCTTCCTTGATCCGCTTTAAAAACCATTCCCTCTGCCATTTCTAATTTACTAAAAACCGTGTTAAAATCACCCAACATAATAACTTCTTTGTGCTTTTTAAGAAAATCCCTTAATCCATTAAAATACCCTTTCTTTTCTTTCTCTTCTGTAGGAGCGTGTACATTTGCTACAATTACTTTCTTCTCTTCATACTCCATTTCCACCGCTATACATTTCCCATCATTATCCTTATACACTGTTTTACATGTTACACCTCTGTTTTCTTTTATTAAAACTGCCACTCCTCTGCCCATTCTACCATCCCCGTTGCTAAATAAAATTTCCCCATTCCATCTTTTGCTCATTTCACTTATAACCCCTTCTCTCCAGTTAGTTTCTTGTAAAAAAATCACATCCTCTCCTTTACACATTTGTTTTACTTTTTCAAATTTGCTTACGTCTAAAAGTCCTCTAGCGTTAAAAGTAACAATTCTTAAAAGCATGAAAACTATTAAAACATTGATAAAACCCATCATGTCATTTCATTCTCCTCCAGATCCTTTAACACATCATACTTATTCCCAGTCTCAATTGAGTTCTCTTTAAGCGTTTTTTTCCTAGCAGTCTCTAAATTGGGCGTTACCTTCATTGATCTTCTTCTTTTTGTTGACTTCAGTTGTTTATCTTCCTCTTCATTTCCCCCTTCACTTTCCTTTACAGCTGCTTGTTCTTTATTCCTTTGATCATTAAGTTCCACATTGTCCAACTCACTTTGCAAACTTTCAGTCAAATCCATTTGGGCACTTTCCAAACTGTCAGTCAAGTCCATCTGTGTTTCCTCCTCTTGTTGTGTTTGTATTTCATGTCCATTATATGCTTCCTCTTGATCCTCAGTATCTTTATTTCCTGTTGATTCATTGTTTTGTAATCCTCTTAATTCCTCCTCTTGCTCTTCGTTGTCTCTTTCATGCATTTGCCTGTCTACCTGCTGCTCCTCCTCCTCTCTCCCCATCCAACACTCACACCTGTTTAAAACCATTTTGCAATCCGGGCACGTTACCACGTTGCAGTCTCTCGCGAAGTGCCCCCTCTCCTCGCACTTATAACACTTAAATTCCGGACAGTCCTTTACCACATGGTCCGGGCTCATGC
The DNA here is from genome assembly GCA_026230005.1 of Gila orcuttii. Taxonomy (NCBI): domain Eukaryota; kingdom Metazoa; phylum Chordata; class Actinopteri; order Cypriniformes; family Leuciscidae; genus Gila; species Gila orcuttii. The sequence goes on from JAPDVR010000030.1 coordinate 218,431, forward strand.
ACAGCCTACAGGTCTTCACCTGGTGGCTGTGCATCACCCGGAAATATTGTGGGCCCTCCGCCGTCTCTATTTTTGTGCTGTACGGGAGGGAGGCGACTTCTTTCGGGAAACGTGTTTTAACAAACCTTGTCCCGTCCTCAATACTAGTGCCCGGATACATTCTTCGTTTAACTTTTGAGATGGGGGTTACTCCCCATCCTTCCAATTTGCTTAAAATCTCCTCGTCAGCAGTGTAGACTGGCAAATGCATGAAGGACACAACGTACTCTCTGTTTTGTAGTCTTTTTACCTCACAGTCAATGCCCTTTATTTTCAATCCATCCATTAACAGCTCTATGTCATCCTCGTGTTCCAGTGTTACCTCGTATTCCTTCACTTTTTTGGGTCTAACTGCTAAAATCCTTCCTTCTCCAATCTGCTCCGTCACCGCTTTAATGATATCCACCGCCTTTGCATCTTTCACATGTCCTACATCCACCGTTACAGTTGCTTCTTTTAAGTACACTCTCTTTCCATCTTCTTTCCTTACATCTCGATTTATTCCACTTCCATCTCGTTGTCTTTTTTCCAGTCCAGTGCCTTTTGCCGTACGTGTTCCTCCAGCCAGTCCAGTGTCGTTTGCCGTGTATGTTCCTCGAGCCAGTCCGGTGTCATTTGCCAATAATCCATCCATTGTTGAGAAAAAATAAAAATAACCACCTTCCAGCCAGCAAAAGCTGCTGTTAGGTGGTTTAAGACACAAAAAACAAAAAAACTACAAAAAAAACCAACTTAAAGTAACAAAAAACTCACAAAACAACACAAATTGAAGAAAACAAAATGGGGGAGAGCCTTCCTCTCCCAACTACTGCCAACTCACTTCCTGGTTGCTCAAAGGGCGTGACCAAGGTGGTATGGCCGTAAGCGAAAACTGCTGCCAAAACTGGGCTATTTAAAAGGTTAGACCATTAGTGAAGAAAACTAAGAAGAATTTTTGAAAAAACTCAAACTCTTTCAGGCTTTCTGAAAAATCTCAGAGACTTTTTGAAGAAACTCAAGGACTCTTTTTTTTTTTTTTTTATCAAAAAGCTTACAGCACCTGGTATTCCCAGGAAGTCTCCCATCCAAGTACTAACCAGGCCCGACCCTGCTTAGCTTCCGAGATCAGACGAGTTCGGGCGTGACCAAGGTGGTATGGCCATAAGCGAAAACTGCTGCCAAAATTGGGCTATTTAAAAGGTTAGACCATTAGTGTTTTTAATCAAAAAAGCTTACAGCACCTGGTATTCCCTGGCGGTCTCCCATCCAAGTACTAACCAGGCCCGACCCTGCTTAGCTTCCGAGATCAGACGAGATCGGGCGTGACCAAGGTGGTATGGCCGTAAGCGAAAACTGCTGCCAAAATTGGGCTATTTAAAAGGTTAGACCATTAGTGTTTTTAATCAAAAAAGCTTACAGCACCTGGTATTCCCAGGCGGTCTCCCATCCAAGTACTAACCAGGCCCGACCCTGCTTAGCTTCCGAGATCAGACGAGATTGGGCGTGACCAAGGTGGTATGGCCGTAAGCGAAAACTGCTGCCAAAATTGGGC